>WYDF02071941.1:0-11423 GCA_009867245.2 Adranes taylori
AATTGGAGTTTGCGAAGTAATGTTTTTTGGAATAAACAAATTCGAAAATCTTCAGAAGAAATATTATTTTTAACGACTTTCTTTGTAATATATTCCGACTATTCTGCTTTTCTATTAGATGTTTCAATACTCTCAAATCTTTACCCGCATCCACATACAAATCCGCCAGCTCCTCTCCTCCCTATTCTTCGCATTCTACCACCGCAATTTTTCGCATTTATTCATCCAGTGCTCCCAAATGTTTTCTTTCCTACTAGATAACCTACAGCATCGGTCTTCTTGTGACATTCAATATCTATTGCTCCTTTTTTACTTTCACACCTGAATCTTGTAATGCAATCAACCTTTTCTCCTTCGTGTTCATTTAAGATCTCAAATATTCTGGTATTTCCCCTACCACCTTCCAGTCTTCATATCTCCTGTTACATCTACTTTATCTGCCTCTGTCCTCCCTAGTCTGCTCTTCTAATCTTTCAAATATTCTCCCCACCTCCCACTCACATACCCCTGAAGCCAACAACCTGATATTCCATTCTTACATGGACCCCCATAGCTCTCATACATTATTCTTCTATCATTCGCCCTTTGATTTATTCCCCTCCCCAAATATTTGTCTTTCAACATCCCCATATACACTTTTTTACTAGTCCCTCTTTATTTCCTACAATCAATCTTCTCTCACATATTTTTTACCGCATTTATCAAGCAGTCATACTCAATCACAATCTTCCCTGGCATCGCAATCTTCCCTAACGTCGACTTCCCCACTCCTAATAATCTTTTCATCCACTTCAAACTTATTTCTCTATTTCCATTCTCTTTTACTGCGCACACTTTCATTGCATATAATATTATCCTTATCATGCAAGCCTAGTAAAGCATGAACCTCATGCTTACTGAGTCCCCAAGTTTCGTTCTGTACATGTTTCGTAGTTGCTTGGCTGCGGCATCTGCTTTGCTCACTATTATCTTTGCATGTTCCCTATCCCTCCCCCACACATTTATTTAGCTTGAATTCTAACTATTTAAATCTCTTCACACACTCTATTTCCTCCCCGTTTATTGTAAAAACATCTTTTTTGCTGTGCCTTCCACACCTGTTTTGTATGTAATTATTTTTGTCTCATTCACATAAAGTTCCAGCCCCTTCTTATCCATTAATCGATTCACCGTACTTATTCTACCTTTTATATCTTCCCTACTCCCTGCCAAGCTCGCAATAGCGTCTGCACAAGTGAGTGCCTACACTTTCTTTCTCCTTAGTATGACTCCTACCTCTTGCCTCTTGTCAAAACTTTTTACAAATTTGACACATATATGTTGAATAGGCTAGAGTTAATCGGGCAGCCTTGCTTCACTCCCCTTTCTGTACTAAATCTTCCTATTATCATATCTCCCACCTTTGCTCTCACCTTTCTCATATCTTACAAATTCTTTATTTTGCCACTTATACACCTTGATATGCCCACCGCATCTATCCTCCTCCTAATCGGCCGGTCTTCAACTTATCAGAAGCCGATTTAAGATCAACTGTTCATAATATAGTTGAGGATCACTAATTTATATGCCATTTGCTTACCCTTTGCTCCTTTCCTTTCGCCCCTTTTGAACATCGGAATCATGTCTCCCTCCTTACACTCTTTAGGAATTTCCTACTCCCCCTTCCATACAGTATTCAATCCCTTTGTCAAGACTTTCACTTCCTGCTCGTTCAAGCATTTTCGCACTACTAATGGTATGCCGTCTGGACCCGCCGCACCTTCATCTTTTGCCCTACCTATTTTCTCACACATCTCCCTTTCCGTGATCGATGTCTCTCTTTCCCATCTCTGCCCGGTTCCTCTATATTTTCATTACCTTTATACTACATGACCCCTCCCCCCTCCCCCCTGAGCTTCAGCCTACATTTTCTTTTATTGTCTTCCAATTTTATAAGATCCATTTTCCCTTAGTATCCTCCATTCTTTTCCTCTCTGTAAGTAGTCCCAAATTTAATGCTCTGACTGTAATCCGTTTATTAAGTTTCTTTTCCTTGTCCCCCTTCCTTACAGCACTTTTTCTCCTATTCTTTCTATCCTTCTTTCCACCCCATTATAGCCTATTCTTTCCACGGTTTCTAATTCTTCCCACCCTTTATTGACTTTCATAAACACTTCCCAATTATTTTCTCCTGTCTGAACATTTGCCTTACTGTTCTTTTTCTCTTCACACACGCTCTGGTATATCCCCGTGGCCCCACCATACAGCCTTACGTAACCCCCTCATCCTTAGTTTCAGATTCCCCTTGACTACATTATGTACCTCATCCCCCTCACTTTATTCCAAACAATTCCCCCTAGTCTTTTTTTGTGTCTCTTTCCGCCCTTTTTATTCCACATTTACCTCCCTCTCCCCTCTGCTTTTACCTTTTCTTCCCTGTTTGCCCTCTGTTTACGTCTTTTTCAATTTCACTTTCCACCTCCAATGGAAAAGGGTCTGACTCTACCTGGTCTGACCGAGACCAGTGAAAGTCCACTAGTAGTTAATTTATAATTAAAAAATAACAAACTTTTAATTCTATCTTCATCATTCTATAATAATAATTAATTCTCTTTTACTTTAAAACATGTTTAGTCATTTTCAGTTTTTTTTGTCCGATGTAAGTCAAAACAGGTTTCAAAGCAGTAAAGCTGGTTTATAATTAGTTTTAATTTAAGATGTATCTAATTTATGGTTACAATTTCTAATGTGTTACTTCGATCTACTATGATTTAACTACTACAACTAGATGAATTTAATTTCCAAGAAACTTTTTCGATACGGATCTGCATTAACTTTTATGATTTCCAACTATAAGAAATTGCAATAATAATTTCATATTCTTAGTTAGATACGATGAACATTTAGTTCTTTAATACAACAGAAAACTAATGGCAATAATTTTAAATCGCACATAGCATCAGTAGGTCTATTCAGGCTTTAAAGGCTTTCCAAAGTTTATAACGAGGGCAATGATGTATTGTGTAAGTTCGTTACTAATAAATTTTCTCCATAATCAAATTTGTGTAAGCAAATTTATGGATACGCTTATATAAAATATTAAATTACGAAAGTCCGGTGTTTAATTTAATAAACTAGTAAACGATGTAGAAACTTCAGTTTAATTCTTCTCCTAAGCGTATACAAGAAGTAATTAAAACGTTTACTGTTATTGAAGATTTAAAAGATTTACTATTATGACATTAGAGCCGATACCTTTGAAGTTATTAAATTTGGACACTTCTTGTTTAGCATTAGTTTAAAGAGAATCAAAAAGGCAATTAAAATATATATAATCATACAGGGTTGTACTAAAAAGCTTCTAAAAATTTTTTGTTGCACAAAATCGGCTCAGTAGTTATTCACATTGATCATCTATATGGTCCTTACGCTTTAAATATCCAACGTTTATACGAATTGAGATATTTAAGGTAGTACAATTTGTTTCAGGGACAAATTACTTGGAACAACTCACTAAATCGTTTCAATAATAAAGGGATTTTGGAATTAAGAAATTTTTTTTTTAGTATTTACTCATTTTCTTTTTGTCGCCTTTTTGATTTCAATTCTTGGATCGATTTTTCTAATTTCTAGCTTTGAAGACTATTTGTTTCCTCCTAGTTTTTATAAATGATAGGGAAAAATCCATACTTCGTTGATTTCTGTTTAGATCTATTATACATAATAGATAATATTAATTGTTTAAGTATATTATAATATATTTCATAATGATTGTGATAAATATAAATAAAGTATGTTGCACTATCAAACATTTCAAAACCGGAATTTTGAAACATATATTACCGATAGACAGAGAAATGGAAATGATAATAGTGATAATTAAAATACATAAATCTAAAAGTAGTTTAGATATAAATGCAATGATTAAAACTAATCAAAGTAGAACAAAAATAATAATAAACGTATATCTCATATCTATGAAAACGTTATGGGAGACTAACTTTAAAATATGTTTTACTGTCACTAATAAAAGCACCTCACTAATCTGAACTTATAATAATTTAATTATACATACAAATAGATAATTAGAGTAATGAAAGATAACAAAAAACTTAGTTTTATTAACACAAACTCTTATGAATTTTCAAACAAAATAAATGTCGAATATAAAGTGATTCTGGTTTTATAGCCACCAAGCCATACACATATATAATTAATTTTAGTAGGTAAGTAATATCCGCTATCACAACCAATGTCTTAAAAAAATGACTTGTACAAGATGTTTGACGTCATTACACCTATTATTTATAAAGGATCTTCAGCATCTTCTTATGTAGCATCGGACGCAACGTTTAGTAAGCCACGGCCTTCCTCGCTACGTTACAAGTCGGGCCGATGAAAGACTTGAAAATTTGTATTATGAATATTAACCTTTTGAATGCAACTCACACTACATTCAGGTAGATGAAATGGGTAAATGATGCTTTGTATGAGTTGATGATATATAGGTATTATAACACCTTAATGAGATGAAGTATGTGAGATAAGGCAACGTTAATAGATCTAATAGATATTACAAAATGAAGACGGATTCAAAATAGGGGGGAGGGATAGTAAGAAGAATTGAGATGAATAGAAGGGCAACTGAGTGACAAAGTATAAGTATTAGGATATATGCTGAGTCGGACGGGAAGTGAATGTGAACATGTGAAGATGATAGTGAAGAAAGCAGCGAGATTAGGCAATGTGTGGAAGACTAAATTTTGAGACTCTGTAAGAATGAGGTTCAGAATTCTTGAATTATGTATCAAGAATGTAATATGGAGCGGAAGTATGAGCGGTAAGGGAGAGAGATAGAAGGAATGGTAATAAAATATCTGAAAAGGATTTTGGGAGTGGATAAGTTAACTCCTAGTGAGATTGTGTTGCAGGAAGTTAATTTAAACAAGTGCTCGGTAAAGGGGGTAAAGAAGATGGTAAAGTATGAAAGAAAGGTGATGACAGGGGAGATGGAAAAAAATGTGAGGAAAGTACATAAGTGTGCTATGGAGGATGCGGAAAAGGGAGAGAGGGGGTATAAATGGGTGAAGGATCTAAAGAAAGAGTATGAGAGATGTGGGTGATCGATGAGAGAATACTATGATAGGATGATGGAAGGTAAGGAGTGTGAAGTGGTAGAGGACAGAACGTTGAAGGATGTCTAAATGCAAGACAGGAGAGAAAAGATAATGGTAAGCCGATACAATAGTAACTATAAGGAAATAGTGGTGGTAGGAACAAGGTCGGAATATTTGAGCTCGAATAGAAGTACGAATGAAAAGAGAATGATAGCAAGGTTTAGATGTGACAGTATGGAACGAGGGAATAGATTTTGGATGAAAGAGAGTGGAAAGATGTTGTAGAGTATGTGGAGAAATGGAGAATACATCGGAGTGCTGAGTGAATGAATGTGAAATGTTGGATGGACGAAAGATCAAAAGGAGGACTCAAGAAACTGGAGGATGTGCATGAGGCAGGGAGGAAAAGGAATGAAGATAATGGAGTAGATAGTGGAGGAGTTAAATTGAAAGGAAAAGTAAGAATATGGGAATAAAAATAAGATAGTGTTAAGAGGGATGAGGGAAGAAGAGACAATAGAAAAAAAGTATATAATAAAAAGGAAAATCGAAAAGAAAGGAAAAAGGAAAATAGCATATCTTTTCACTTCATTGCACTGAGAGTTTTTTATCTGTCATATATCATAAAGGTATATACTACCTATAGGTATATGAAAGATATAGGATTCAGGTTTTGACATTTTTTTTTCTATTTCACCTTAGTACGTCTCTTGTATTAAAATTACTGCAATCCCTTAATACGCAATTCAAACGAGGGGTCATAAGGAACAATTTTTCATATAAAAAGTTTTTCCTAAAAAAAATTCTTGCACATAAAAATAAAAGAATGGTCGATTTCTCGGTGTTTGTTTGTACGTACGTCTGTATGTTCAAGAATTTCTCCTTCCCTATGGCACCGATCAGGATGAAATTTGGTAGGCAGATGTAGATTATAAACCTGAAGGACGGTTTTTCATTTTGTTTTTATAAATCCAATATGGCGGACACGAGTAATTTTTTTGTTCAGAAATTTTGCACACATATAGAACCTTGTATTATGCGTCGAATAGAAAGAGTCCCATGTTAGCAAATTGTATAGGAAGCGGTGTTGCCACTTTTGAAGTTTAAGAAACTTTTTGAAATATCTCAGGAACGATAAAAGATAAGACATTCGAGTAAACTTTATTGTACAGGCTACATTAAGGCCCTCAATTTAGTTTGAAAAATTTTTCTTCAAAAGCACAATTTAACATATATACGTCGTGTTTTTTGTTTTGCTAAATTTAAGGTCCATTTTCTGGAAAAATTTAGCAACAATTTTTTCAATTTTCTTGTATCGAAAGCTTTAATACTTAAGTTTAAGCGAGTTTAAAAAATCGCATGTCAAAGCGCCGGAATAATTTGACCTTGAAAATAAAAGTGTACTGATCTAAATATCTTGGTCCCTACGAAAGCTGAAAAAATAAAACTTGGGAAACGTATGTAAGACCAGGGAGCCTCAATTTTGCCAATATGATCAACTGAATGTACTTGATCAATTTTGAGAAATAATTTTTTTTTTCCAAATATTTTAGTAACCCCCTGCATAGTTTCATAAATTTTGGTAGCCCTTCTGAATTACTCTAGAATATGATGGGTCTAGCTCTTACCATTTCGAAGATATGACCCTTAATAACTTAAAATTATGCAACTTGTCGCCATGGCAAACTACAATCAACAATCATATTATAATTAAAAATCAATGTTATGTGCTTTATCAGAAAACCAACACTACAGATCCTATTTACGCTTGATCTAAATTCGGGTGCAGCGTACCTGTCTATACTAGAGAAAATAGCGTGGATAAAGATTTCAAGGGACTCAGTTGTTTAATCTGTCTTCATTGCACTTAATACCTCGTTGTAAGTTGCTACAACGTTGCTTTATCTCATTTATTTTTCATTAGAGTTTGCAATATCAACTAATATCAAATATCAAGTTGGTGGTGATCCTTTATAATAATGGGTGAAATGGCGCCATACATCTTGAACTATCTGCTTTTTTAAGACAATTGTTATAATTAAAATTGTAATGATAATTTCCTTGTTGGTATTACGTACCTACTGAAATTAAAAATATACAATAACCTTTGAAAATACATTCAAGAAAATACGTTCATTAAAAAATGCTGAATTAATTACTATACAAGAAATACAACAAGCTTTTCAGACAATGCGTTAATTCATGTTAACACTTCATTAATTTTTTATATAAACTTTAATTCGCAAAAGCTAGTTTTAAAACAAAAAGGAAACAACGTTTCAGTAGATTTTAAAAGTGAACTGAAAACCAAAAAAAAAATTAATTGTAAAGGCTATTGTCAAGTTTTTCTTTCAAGAAATGTTTGGTGTTTCCAACTTATTAGTACCTCTTTTTATAACTCTCACCATTTTATGGACTAGCCTCTAACCAAGTCGATAGATGATTAAAACAATCAATAAACCAACAATCATTAGCAATTAAGTCGACATAAAAGCCACTGAACAAATAAATAAAGTATACATTTAATTTCTTAATTCAAAATAATTCAAACGTACAAAAAAAGTAGGATATATGGTTACAAGTTTTTTTACAAGCAGTCATCATACCCTTTGTACAGAAGGAAACGTAGACTACTACCGTTAGCCACACCGCGCTCAAAGGAGAAGAAGGAGTCAGCCCCATGCGCAAAAGATACACAGCGCCGTAATGCATTGTAACTGCAAGGAGGATTGTGAGTTGGAGTCAACTGCAGTAAGCTACCAGCAACGTTTTACACTCTCTTATGTTAGAGGGAGTCAACGGCGAAAGAGAGAGATCGAAAATATATTGCGCGATGACCTTCCTTTTTGCTATTTTGTTTCGGTGGAATGAGAACACATATCAGAAAGGATTTTTGAAGAAAGAGCGATATGTTTGTACTCATTTATGGCACCTCGCGCTTCCCGCGCATTTTTTTATTATAGAGTTTCGCTCTCGGCGATTTCAGATTTTCAAATAAGCAGCTCTTATAAGGTCGGTGAACTTGCGTTCATTGGCCTGTCTATCCAAAGATTTTTACGAACTCCCTTTCTATGTGTTTATTGAACTTCGTGTAACCTAGTCTGCACGAGAGTTTAATGACCTCGTATTTTCGACAAACAACTTTTGAGTTTAATGAAGTTTGTGGGTGTTACCATAGGCTAAGCTAATTTTTCTATTGTTCGTAAAAATGAAGCGCCATTTTGGATGCTTTCCACGCAAAAGCTGCCGCCGTCAGTCAATTGATTGGATGTCATTCGCAGTAGAAAGGGGAATGCAGCTCGTTGCCCGTTGGCACGTTAAATCTGTTTGGAGAAATCTGGAGAGCTTCAAAATTCGCAACGGTTATACGAAGATTTCTTATTCGAGGAAAATTCTCCCTTCCTAACGATTTTTGCAAAAATTTCGGTTAAGACCTGCCTAGTCACCGCCGTCTGTATAGAACTACCGCCGGCGAAGCCGGACGCCAAAAATCTGTGTTTTCAAATAAAAAGCCAGATCCAAGTTAGTTTCGACAAGACACATTCTGCGTCTTGTTCTGGTAACTTCGAATGCACATTTCGTTCCTTATCGGCAATAAAACTCTAAAGATGAGTAAATTTTCGTGTCAGAGTGAGCATTTTTCGCACACATGAATATATCTACACTTTTTAAGTAAAGCGTCACCAACGCAACACCGATTTAAGTTTTCTTCTATAAATATTAAATCGAAGTCTCTCAAAGCCAGGAACAAAAATTTCTATGCCAGCAAATCAGGTAAATATGTACAATTTACATACTTTAAATCCTTCGGCTGAATCTTTCGACCCACTAAATATTCATTTCTTTATGTATTTTATCATATTCATATATTTTGTAGTTCTCCCCCATACCCTTTAAGCGTATGTTAGAGCATCCTGGAAAAGACATTAATGATCCACGGACTAGTATTAAAAAAATATTGAACAAAATTTGATCCACTAGAAACAAAGTTTGCTATCTTTATATTAGACAGTCTCGGACTATTTACCTTTTGTAGATTTAATTTAATTCTGAGCGCAATGTATAGTTCACTGACTTACGGATACAATTTCTATGTTGCCACTTGTTTGCTGTGATGGGCTAGCGATACTATTACAGCAAATCTATGTCAGCCTTCTCAGGAAATTATTGTCATAATGAGATTTGACTACGAGGACTGAGAGCGGATATTTAATAAGAGCATTAAGAAAAAGAGATATTAAAATTTTTTCCCTATAGAATCAGCACCTTGAGCAAGAAACATTCCACAACAAACAGCTAGTCTAACAAATTTATCTATTCAAATATAAAATATTTATTTTTTGCCAATATTCTTGTCGTGTTTGCTTAAATAAATTAAACTTAACTTGTAATAAGACGAGTTTTGTGAACAAGGATTTGTGGCATAGGATTTCGAAGGAAAAATCAGAAATATTTGATAATAATTTAAAGTTGTGCTACAAAGTGCATAATTTATTAAAGTTCATTCAGTTCATCTTTAATCTGAGTTACACATCATATTCTACTTTCTCAATTAACTTCCTTGTATATGATCAATAATTTGATCAAAACAAGATTTTACAACAGTGACTACTGTTTGATGAGTAACAGATGTTGCATTTGCATTTGTTGGAGCAGATGTGGTGTTTGAATTTTGAGGTGTGTCATTCATCACTGCGTTACTAATAACTGTTATACCTCCAAACCTTCGGAAAGCTGGATAAATTGGGTGATAAATTGTAGCCGGAAAAAATGGAGACGCTGGAGCTCGATAAACAGGATAAACTGGAGGCGCAGGAGTAGTATCTAGAGAAGTATCAGGAATTGTTTCATTTTCATATTCAGTATAATTTGTAGTTGTATAATTTGTAACTGTATAATTATACGTTTCATATCGTTCTGCATCTTCAAATTCGGGTTCTTTATAACTATTTATACAATTTCCCAAGTTTTGATATACCATTGTTTTTTGATCTTTTGATAAACATTTCGAAACAGTCATAATCAAACTTACGACGGACGCCAAATGTCTATAATCCTTGTCCAAAGTTTGATATTTTTTGGTTAAATTATTTAATGCCTCATTACCTGCTTGAGTATGATTCGTATAGTTAAACGTATAAATTTGATCTTGTGTTTGAAGGTACAATTCACTCATATCTTTAAATGACTTCAATAACGTCTTTTCTTCTGGTACTTTTGGATCCAATTTCTTACGCCACATATGAAGTACGGATAAAAATAGATCAAAACTAGTTAATACATCTTGTAGATGAAGTTGAAGTGTTTTCTCTTGTCCTTTTGGATTTTTAATTACTGCAAAACAATAAAATAGTATTAAACATTACAAATAAAAAATAAAAGGTTATGTATTGTCTTTAAAACAATTATTAAAAAGAAAACTATTAGGATAGCCGTGGTCCTTACAAATTCTCTTTAAAACAATATAACCGGCATTTTTAAAGAATTGATACTTCTATGATAGTAGCATTAAAACTTGATCAAAGGAAAGAAAATAAGCAAACTGGTCGAGGCCCGATAGAAAAAATAATTAGGTAAATATAAACCTTTATTTGCACAAATTTTATTAGCAAAGAAATTAACATAGATATAAACTCCTCTGTTATCTTTCTTCCGTTCTTTTGAATTGCCACCTGTGGATACTATTTATCCACAACACTTACACATGTTTCATAGCCTAAATATTACTTAATTTTTATTTTCTACCCTATCCTTATATTTACTGTAGCATTCAAGGTTCCCGTGATGTTATTATTAGGCTATCTTCAGTTATTATCGCATACAGGAAGGTTTTGGTTTTGATTTGTACACATGTAATATTAACCTCGAATACAGAATATAACTGGTTATTTTAAAATTATTTTAGTAGAATTATAGTTGTATTGAAAATGGTTATAGCATTTGATCATCCTGATTTTAAGTCTTTGATATCTTACTTGTTATTTATATTGATTAGTGTTCGTTCTGCGAGTTTGAGACAGTTATTCTGAAACTGTTTCTCGAACTTGTATTTGGATGAGTCATAGCAATTAGTATTTCCTAGTGTTCTTGTCACTGGTTTATTTAATTAAATCCTACCTACCCGTTAATGGGTCGGAAATGATTAAGTGTTGATAGGTTGCCATTCTTCTCTGGTAGTATTTACTTGAAGTAATAATGTCAAAAATTACACTTCTTATAGTGGAGTGTTATGATATTTACCGATAATGTGCTTCTTCTTCTTATTCAGCCATTGAATATCCACTGCTGGATGTAGGCCTCCCCTTTCTCCTTCCATTCCGAACGGTC
>WYDF02071952.1:0-11422 GCA_009867245.2 Adranes taylori
TTTTCGTAGTTTGTTCCAAAGTGGGTACGAGTCTTTTATGCTGACTTTGTTCACTCTTCTAAAATCAATAGAACAACGATAATCTCCATTCTTCTTTCTGACCAATACTATCGGCGAACTCTACGGACTCTCAATAATTCCATTTTTGAGCATTTCATCTACTGCTTAGCGTAAAATCTTCTTTAGTTGCGGATTCTGAGGTTGACATTGTAGTTCGCTTGGTTCTGTATTCTTCGGTGTCATACCGAAGAATACAGAACCAAGCTACAGAATACAGAACCAAGCAGAACCAAGGTTCTGTAATCAGTCATACCGAACTTGTCCTTTCACCGTAATTCTTGTTTTAAGAACGTTGTTAATCTCCGTTGCTGGTCGGTGCTTAATTCTGGAGCAATATTTATCGTTGGTTTTTTATTTTCCGCATTTGGTTTGATAGCTTGCTGTGGTGAATTAAGTAATTTCTAATTGTGATTGTTTTGGATCTTCTAAAAATTAGAGCTGTCCTTCATTGATTGCAATAAGAATGTTATTTTCCAGAAAGAAATCTATTCTTAAGATAACTTCTGTGATTAAACCAAGGGATGATATGTTCCACAGTGATTACGGTATGTTAAATGATATGTTCCAAGTCGATCTTGTAGTCGACTTTCTTTACTATAAACGAATGCATTGCACCCGAATGCAACGAATGCAGTGCCAATCAATGCCAAAATTCCAATTTTCCAATCTGAATCTTTACATACGGTCTGTTCTCTGCTTGTTACTGTGAACGCAGTAATCGCTTTACTATTTTGGTGTAACGGAATCTGCCAGTGTATTTGTTTAAGGTCGATCGTTGAAATATATCGGGCTTTTAGTATTTTGTCCAAGGTGGGTAGGCGACTTTAATGCTGACTTTGTTCACTCTTCTGAAATCAATAGAAAAATGATAATATCCATTCCTCTTTCTGACCAATACTATCGGCGAACTCTAGGGACTCGTGGACCGTTCGATAATTGCATTTTTGAGCATTTCATCTGCTGCTTGGCTTAAAATCTTTTGTAGTTGCGGATTCTGAGGTCGACATTGTTGTTCGATTGCTTCTGTATTCTTGGGTGTAATACAGTGCTCCACAAAATCAGTTATAGCGAACTTGTGCTCTCGTTGTAATTCTTGTTTTAGGAATGTTGTTAGTCTCCGTTAAAATTTATCGTCGGTTTTTTTATTTGATAGCCTGCTGTGGTGAATTCAGTAATTCCTAATTGTGAGTCTTTCGGGTCTTATAAAAATTTGAGATGTCCTTCATTGATTCCAATAAGTATCTTAATTCTCAGAAAGAAATCTATTCCTAAGATAAATTCTGTGATAAAACCAGGGAGATACGATAATATTGTTGATATTTGCGGCTGTTACCTCCGATGGTTAAATGATATTTTTCATTTAAATTACAATTCTTTCCATCAGATAGTTTGATTTTATTGAAGGCTTGAATCGATCTTGTCCACGACTTTTTTTCCTATAAATGGATGCATCGCACCCATATCAATCAGTGACAAAAATGCCAATTGTCCAATCTGAATCTTTACATACTGTCTGTTGACATCTTCTGTTTGTCGAATTATATTTTCTAATACGGCTGATCTTCCCGGACACTGATCGGCGCTTCTCACAGCTCCTTATCGGTTTCGCTGTCCGCATAGGCAACCTTTTCCGTATCTTGAATAACATTCGAGTTTTTCCTTGCACTCTTCTCTTGCACTCTTCTGTTCTCTTGAAGTTCTTCTATTGTACTGAATCAGTGTTTGGATTTGGATATCCGTAATATATGCCTTTACAGACTCCAATACTTTGTAAAAGTAACAAATATTATAACTCGATGGAGGAAAATGAAAATATTTTAAAAACACAAAAATGTAATTTCAAGAAATTTATATCAAAGACTTACCCAAAGCTAGAACCGTTCCTGAAGTGGGTATATAAGCTAATCACGACAAGTTGCAAAACCAGAAACCACAATTAATAAAAGTTTATAACTACTGTACACATCTTTATAAATAAATGTTTTATGACCCTTCTTTAATGTATGTAATTAAAACACTTGGCATAGTAATTAATAACGGAGTAATTGATTTTAGCTGATATAAGAGAGAGATAAAACAGTTCAGGAGAAGTTAAGTCACACTTGATGAAATCCCCTCCATCCAAATTGGTTTCATGATTACTATGCGTTCGCGTTCTTTAATTTACGCTAAACTAAAAATATCTATTGATTGAACTCACTACCCAATTTTGTCAATGATTTTTATGCTACACAACAGAGTTGTTATTCTTTTCTGGTAAGTTACAACAAAACGTCCTTTACTACTATTTTCCAATATATGTACATAGGCATGCACACTTATACAACAAATATAGGAAAAGGGGTCCTTGGTCCTTTTTGTCTCGCCTCGCAGGATGAGAAAATACTAGAACAGCACTGCGTCGGCTGTCAGTGATGGATGGCCTGTGCGTAGGTCAATAGCTTCCGCTATTTCTCTTTGGACTTCTGTCGTTGACAGTCCACCAGGAAAGCGAGAAAACTCGGGAACAAATCGATAAATTCTGCTGCCGTCTTTAGTCTTATATATACGTACATACATACATACATACATATATAGATGGATGTATATACAAGATTCTTTTTTTCGTATTTCAGCAGATTTTAGAAATGTTTCTGCATTTCTCCAAAGAGAAAAAGCTAATAGCATCAGCACTTTTATTTTAGTTCCCGTGATGACCTGATTTCAGTGGATTTTTGTTCGTTAATTATGTGTTGATTCCGATTTTGTGTGACCTAAATAATCGTATTTTTGGCAGGAACAAAATAAACCCACTAAATTTATAACCACTGTTGGCACATATAAACATATTACATTTACGAAGTCACTAATGGCTCTATAATAGATCTCAAAATGATCTAAACTTTGCATGCTTCAGAGTTTTTAAGGTTGTGCAAAAAATTGCTTATTGCAGCACATAACTAATAAAACAGATGATTCTGGCACGTGTTTTATGCGAAAATGAGAATTACTTTTCGACCAAATAAGTTATTAGAAGTAAAACAGTTGAGTTCATTTCTGCAATTTTTACGAGTACATGTAAACCTGTTAATCCTTCGTTTGGAACTGTGGATCTCTTGGATCGTTGTTTTGCACTTAATAGTTGCAGATCGTCCCTACTAGATACCACCCGCCAAATCCCAGACCGAAAAGACAACATACTAGATTTTCAAATTACAACTGCTAAACGCTCTATTTATGATAGATCCCACAAATGACAGCGTGACGTCATCATGATGTTTTAGAACGAGTTGAATCAAGGTCTAGGCGGGTGGATGAGTATTCAATAGGAACGGTCTGCTTTGATGAGCTGATTCCACTTGTACTCACTAGTTTTGTCCACCACATCAGTGTTTACTTACAAATGGAAAGCAAAAACGTATACATTTATTTTAGCGCTTACAAAAAAAAATTATTCAATTTTAGTAGCATAAAGTGGTGCATTTTGTATATCTTTTCCGTTTTCTCGTAAAAGTACGTCTTCGGCTGATATTTTATGGATTTCATGGACATTGCGTTTTAATAACTAACAGTAAACACCCATGATAGTCACATTCCATTGGACCCTTGGTACCGTGCTTCGTTCGTTAGTGAATGCGTTCTCTCTGTTCTTCCTGAAGGCCATCAATTGATCAGTAATATTGCTACCCAGAAAATAAAACTAATTGAAAAAGCGGCGACACTCTTTTTGAATAGTTTATGATTATCCAGGAAAGTTATACACGACATCTTTGAATGGCTGCCAAGCTTTCAGCTCCATCACAATCATTATCGATTCAGATTCTTCCTCAGTCAAAGTTCTGATTCGTGGTTCCTTCTTTCAGTTAGTATCGGCTAGTAAGATGCTGACAAAAATTGGCAATCACTCCAATAGATTCATTCGATTGCTGCATTGGTTCTTCAACTCTTTTATAATCCAGAAGTTCCTCCTTTGATCTTAATAAGATCTTATAGCGTGGATCCACATAAACTTCAGCCAGAAAATGGGTATTTTTCGCGTTTTGTTTATAGGTGATAACATTCCACTTGAAATATGTCCTGCGAAATCTTCCAAATATGTTACAAGTATATGCCACTATTTCAGAAAAATCCCCGGGGTTAGTTACGTCAACACCTTGAATTTTTGTTGTTGTTTTGTTAGATTTTGCAAAGGAGCCTCCCAATCGCTTCGCTTCAATATAATATGCTCACAATGCTCTTGAAATAAAAGAAGCCGATCAATCATTCCAAACGTCGAACCCCACCGAGTTGCAGTATCTAGGGTTTTGTGTTCGATCAAATAATTACTTTTGTCGCATATCAAATAACCATTTGTCGTATTTTGTTTTGGCATGTTTTCCCTTTAATCCACTCAGGTTGCAAAAATGCTACATCTCATCAACTAAACGTTGGTATCATCTTCAAATATACATGTGGCTGTTGTATGACATTTGTATTTACAACGCATTGTTCTGTTATATCCATGTGAAGTCCCTAATCATCATACACTTCAGGCCCATCATCCAGTGAAATAATGCCGTTTATAGAGTGGGAAAGTATCAGAGAGGTTCAATGTGAATAAGGGTGTAAGGCAGGGTTGTCCGTTGAGTGTGAGTTTGTTTAATATTATATGTGTCGGATTTGGAAAACGTATTAAGGAAATTGCAAGCAGGAAGGGGATAACATTGGGTAATGAGAAAATAAGCTCGTTAGGGCATGCAAATAAATGACTAGTTTAGAGAGGAAATCAATGAAGTATTTGAAAGAGTGAATAGGTATGTAGAGAAAAGAGGATTGGAAGTGAATATAAAAACACAAATATTATGATTTGTAAGAAACACGGGAAGGAAAGTAAGAAGGATGTTTTAGAAATGAAGGGAATAAAAGTAGATTGTGTTAAGAAGTATAAGTATTTGGAATATATGATGGGGAGGAATGAATCTGGAAAAGAGCATGTGAGAAGGATTGCTAAAAAAGCAAAAGTGGCAACGAGAGAATGAGATGTGTATGGGAAGAGTTTTGGTGAATCAAAATATGCAGCGGACGTATGGTTGGAGTAAGAGAAAGAGAAGAGTGCGAACACGACATGTAAAAAAATGCTACACCTAGAGAAATCTTCGCTAAGTGAAATTGTTTTGCAAGAGATAAATGAATACAAATGATGGGTAAATGCGTTTAAGAAATTAGTGAAGTATGAAAGAAAAGTGATGTTGAACGAGAATCAAAGACTGGTAAAAAGAGTGTATGTGCAAGCAATAGGTTGCACATACATGGGTAAGAGAACGAAAAAGGCGTATGGAAGGATAGGATGGTCAAAGTATGCATAATATGAAAGAATGAAGGAAGCGGATATAAATCTTGCGAGAGAAGTGAAAAATGGAATGAGGGATGTAGAATTGCAAGAAAGGAGTGGAAGAATTAGAGCGAGTAAGTATAACAGAAAGCATCAGTGGTTTAAGGATGATAGAGGAATGCCAAAATATTTAACATCTGGGATAAGTATCTCCGCAAATAAATGAGAAGCAAATGATAGCGAAGATTAAATGTGGAAGTATGGAGAGGGTAAATAGATTTTGGATGAAGGAGTGTGATAGGAAATGCAAAATATGTGAAAGAAAAGAGGCGAATTGAAAGAGATAAGTAAAAAAAAGAAATAAGAAAAATGGGTGGAGTAAAGAAAAGTAAAGAAATGAGAGGGAGGAAAGGAGAAGGGATAATGACGAGGATGCTAAGGGAAAAGGGAAGGGAAAATGAAGACGTTTTCATATCACAAATTTTTTCTTTTTCTTCATGTTATAAGCAGTATAAGTTTCAATTAAATGTTCTAATTGTTGTTATTAGCAGAAGGGTAATTTACTTAAATGTTGTTATAGTTTATATTTTGTAGCAACTATTAATTGTTTTTTTTTTTGATCAGTTAGATGTACTATATATGCCAATGTTGTTTCTAGTGCTAGTGCCGTTTATATCATTTTCATCATCTAATTCCAAATATTGGGTTCCACCTTTGGGCTGCAATTTTTACCTTTCATATACCATATCCCTACGAAGTTTCCTACTTAATTCAAAGAGGGATTTATCGCACAAAAAAAACATTTCTGGGTGAAGATTTTAAAAGAAAGGCGTATTTTCCGGTGCCTGTGTGTACATATGTACCTATGCATTGGATCAACTTCGACGCAATTTGGTAGACAGGTGAACAAAGCTGTTCCGCAAAAGTGATTTTTTAATTTTTTTTAATTCGATATGTCGGCAATGCCTCATTTGTTTTTTCACAAAAATATCAGTTTTCTAACTAAGAGGCTGAAATGTTGCACATATGTAGCTCTTCGTATAATACGGCGAATAAAAAAAGTCCCATGCCTCTGCTTGTACAGAACGCGATGTTGCCAAGTTCATAGTTTGAAAATATTTTTTAATATATCTCAGAAACTCTAAAAGATAGGGTATTCGAATAAACTTTATTTTATAGGCTACATAGAACCCCTTCGATTTTATTTGTAGCATTTTATATTATACTGGGTGTTTCAATTCAACATATATACAACATTTGCTCGAAAACTTTCAAGAGGCACTTTCTTGAATGGAAAGTTCGTTTAATATTTAATAGAATAAGCGAGTTCAAAAAACTCACACATGTAATCTTGGGAGTAGTTTGATCTTGAAAAATTTTACTGGCCTAAATATCTCGGTTCCTATGAAAGCTGGAGAAATGAAACTTGGGGTAACACATTTTTTTTTCAAAAAACTTGTTAGTAACACCCTGCATATTGTTATATATTTTGATAACCCTTGTGATTCTCTTTAAAATGATACCACATATAGATTATTCTATATACGTGGCAGTTTGAAATATTAGTATACATATACGTTGTAAACGTTTCAGAACATATATGCGAAATAGTGGAGAACGACAAAATTTTTCGTTCTTCGCTACAGCAACATCGCATTGCTCCACTGCTCCGTGCTGCTGCTCTAAGCTCCGCTCTATGGTTGTAATCCAACCTAATGACTGTCCAAGTCAAAGAAATAATAAAAATATTCACAAACTAACAGGATGCTAAAAAAATAACAAAGGAAAAAATGTACGGATTTTTACAGTCCTTGCGAACTACAAAAAGATTTATTTTAATATTTAAATAAATCAAATACATAAAATCATAATTCAAATTTAATGAGATAAAAAAGATTTGATGAGATATTAAAACCAAAAAAAAAAACAGAAATGCAATGGAATCACAACATAGAAAAGGACTTTTTATTCATTCATCTACGAATGAACGAAAGAAAATAACGTTCCAGTCTATCTTCCGTGATCTGCACATTCTGCGAGTTAGTGGGATATAGGAATGCGCCATTAATCACAGCTGTCAGATAGCCTAAGCGCATTAGCCATTGTCCAACGGGTCGTTTGCTCGTTTTGGGGCTGATCAGTTTGTTGTTGTTGTTGTTTTGTTGACGATGTCTCATGTCGCGACTACAGAATACTGAATTCTAGTTTCATATAAGCTGATCGTAATTTTATGGAGTGCGTGAAACGAGAAGAGTAGCAGATGTAGATAAGAATGTAAATATTATTAAATCTACTTAAAATGAAATTTTCGATTACTAGGCTTAGCAAAAATCAAGTTTAATTTGATTTTAACTTGATGAAATTCGAGAATGTTAATTGTAATTTTTTTCAATAAGGATCCTTGTATATTATAGTACTAATCAACCACAATGAGTATCATAATGGATTTGCTAGTTGATTTATATATTTTGTTTACATAAACATATAAATTGATATTAATTCTACAAATTCCTTAAATTATTGTTCTTTTGTTCCATTCATATTGAAGTATATACTGAAGTAACAACCCACACCAATAAAGTAAATAGATCCTTACTCATGATTGGACAATTTTATTTCGTGAAATTTTAAAGGAAAATGTGCCAATCGCATAATCATTTACTTTCTCGTATAGAAGAACCTACATCGTTCATAGTTGCTGACATAATCCAAATGTATTCCTCCGTTACAAAGAATGCCTGGTATACCTTTTGAACCAAACCTTTTGAAGTTTCTGTTAATTTGAGTATACATAATTTGAGCTGCTATAAACAGGACACCAAGTGTCATCATCAGATGTCAAAGAAAATGTAATAAACTCACCTGCTCTATTGGATTGATCTATCATAGGTTGTACTATCCTCCGTCTCGCATTAATAAACCTGCAACAAAAAATGGATGTGTTACATAAAAGATTTAATGGGTATTACATTTTTTTTAGAAAGTGACAATCAAAAACATTATGGAGAACATATGTAATTTTACAGGGTTCAATTCACAGGTAGCTTTTACAAAGAGGTTCAAAATTATTTTCTAAAAAAAAAAAGTTGGATCCATTCCAAATATCGACATCAAATCAAACATAATGGATGCGCCAATGATTATAGTTAAAAGAAAGAATTCTATCTATACTCGTAATAGAATTGTCTGCAAATAGAATTTTAGATAATTTAGAAAATAAATTATAAATATAAAATAGTAAAATCAATAATAAATTATGAAGATATATGTATAGTATTTATTTGCAGTAAGACGACCTCGATATAAGTGAATAGGTGTTAATTTGATAATCACATGTAACATATATGAGAGACTAGAAAAAAATTCCGATGAATCTGCTATCAGGTATTAAGCTTTATCAACACCCTCTTTTTACAGAACGTCACTGCATGTGTGTAACTGAATACACACTAATTCTGTTCTGAACCTATTACATCGGATAAACATTATTTTTATTCAATCTTCTATATATGTTACACGTTTGATGGTCGACATATGCGATATGTTTTTTAATTAAATTGAAATAATTCATAAACTAGATCTAATTTAACGATTCGCTTCTACAAGAGCAATCCAACAAATGAATGCTACCTAATTAATGTAGTGTTATGTATTTTTTAACGAATTAACCCCTTTTTCAAATTAAGATGAGGCATTATGTTACCAATGAAGCGAGGGACTTTAACAATCATAGCAGACCCCGTATAATACTTGCATTGAGGTTTTTTTTCTGAGAAAGCATCAGCCCATCCTAAAGCTGACCAAAGTCGCCTCTGCAGTGATCTTAATAGAAAGGGGACTTTAACGTTCAAGTTGTGGCGAGTTACAACAAAGTGGATAGCATAAAAATATTCTTTGTACTCAAATACCTAAGTATATAAATTTTCATGGCGATTGGTTGAACGGTGTAGAAATTAATATACTGCAGCGCCTAGAATTTAATATGCTCTAGTGGCGAGTTACAACAAAGTGGATAGCATAAAAATATTCTTCGTACTCAAATACCTATGGATATATAAATTTTCATGGCGATCGGTTGAACGTTGTAGAACTTGATGTACTGCACCGTCATGTACAGGCAAGTTACAACAATGTGAATAGCATAAAAACCTTCTCTCTGAACAATACATATATGTGCCAATTTTCATGATGATCGGACAAACGGACAAACGCGAAAAAATATATACACTCACACACATATATATATATATATATATATATATATATATATACATATATATAAATGTTCAGAGCCGTGTTTGAAATATTACAAAAACCAAAATTTTATAATTTCTTAAAATTTACTCTAGCATAGTCATTTTTGTTAATATTAAAAACATTAAAGTAGTTTTTTGCTACATAAGTAACATACTTAGGTTAACATTTATGTAATACAATAGGTTGTAGCTGCGTAGACACCATCAACATTATTTTTTAAATACGGACCTGGATTTTTATTTTCATCAAATCGTCTCAAAATTACGTTTGAAATACAACCCTGTATGATTAAAACTAATTTGTTATAGTTTTGTTGATTTCAACATGGTTCGTATTTTAAAAGCCGGACCTGCCTCGATTAGTTGCACTTACGGTATATTTAGTTTAGCAGGACAAAAATGAAACGCAAAGCACTTTGAACAAAAATACTTTTAGGAAAACTTAATTTTTGATAAAAAAATTTAACAACTTTTCAATTAGGACATTTTGGTTTAAAAAGATCAACCTAGTAAGAATAATATGTTTTAATTAACTTTAAATTTTCTTATCAAGCACTATCTCCCCAAAAACTAGGTAGATCACTTTGATTAACAGTTTTTGGGGTTTTTAACGTGCTAAACTAAATATATCGTAACTGAAGCTAATCGAGGCAGGTCCGGTTTTAAAAATAAGAACCACGTTAAAATCAACAAAACTGTTAGAAATGATTTTTAATGATATAAGGTTGTATTTAGAACACAATTTTGAAACGATTCGATGAAACAAAGAACCAGGTTCTTATTAAAAAAAAATGTTGATGGTGATAAAAAATTATGTACTATATATAAGTGTTTACAGAATACTTAAATATGTTACTTATGCAACAAAAAACTACTTTAGTTTTTTAATATTATCGAGTTTTTTAATATTAATATAAAATAACCATGCTAGAGTTAATTATAGAAAATTCCAAAATTTTGTTTATTCTAAATATTCCAAATACGGCTCTGAAAATTTGAATGCTGATGTTTGCTGTTTATTTGCTTTTAAATTATCTACATTTTTCCCATTTAAACGCTTCTCTATCTTTTCTACTTTAGAAGATAGCAATTCTGTCTCAATTAGAAAGTGTACACCCTGTATATATATATATATAAATTGAATTGCTATTATTTTTATTTTTATACCAATAAAAGTTTCATTAATTGATTTATTGATTGATTGATATCAGAGTATCAAACTAATGTGTCCATATCGAAAACCTGGTAGTCGACTAAGGATATTGAGGCCTTTCATTGAAACCAGCGGTTATTGAGACCTCTAACGTTTCACGTTCAGAATCACTAACTTCATATTACCATAACGTTTACTGAACTCTATAATCAAGTATAAAAAGAAATGTGTATACTAAAGTGAATATAACTACACCCATTGTGACCTTAATTATGTAGATAAACTATCGCGTTAACTTCAAGCTTTTATTCTGATAATTAATATAGCAGCAAATCAACATAAAATGAAAATTTATCTTATAATCTTCTGTTCCTTCCAAAAATTTTCTACGAATCACTGGCCATTCTAGATAACATTTCAAATCGGATATTGCGTCAGAGATACTTCCGGCTTTATTCTACCTTCGGTCTTGTCCTTTTGCAACGAAAGATAGACCTGAATAACCTTTTGTCGAGGTTTCAGGAACGGTCATTTTCTATCCGACAGCGTGATACAGGAATTCAGATACATGTAATTACAAATGTTTTGCACAAAGTCTGATAGTAAAACTAGTGTACCTTGTTTTCTTGCGTTACGTTTAAAACACCTTTTCTGGGTCATGGG
>WYDF02071963.1:0-11421 GCA_009867245.2 Adranes taylori
CTCCCTTTCCAGCCACTCTATCAACATTCTCCCTTCCACATATACAACCTTATCCTTTGACTTCCTCTCAATCAACCTCCCATCCACACCTATCCTTCTACCTTCATATTCTCCCACTCTCACATTCCAGTCCCCCATCCATATCACCCTCTCTTTCCCCCCATTCCTTCCCACCATCATTTCCGACATCCTCTCTAGGTCTTCCTTCCACCTCTCCTTCATATACACCGTACCTACTAGCCATTCTTCCTTCCCACTCATTACCTTCATCACGACTATCCCTTCTTTTTCCACTTTTTTCAGCCTCTCCCCTTTCAACCACTCCTTTATCCCCACAATGATCCCCCCTCTCGCTCTCCCCCTTCTATTCCTTTTTGTTGCCCCTTGTACTTCCCAATTATAACCCTCAGGCAGTTTTCTTTTTACTCTTTCCCATTCCTCTTCCTGTACCCATGTTTCTACTAACCCAATTACGTCAAATCCCCCTAGGTAATTCCTTAACTCCTCATCTTCCATTTTCTTACCTAGCCCCGCCACATTCCAACAACAGCTTGTCATTTCCTTCTTCACCACTCCCTCTTTCTTATCTTCGCCTCCCCTCACCCTCCGTCCTGCCCTACCTTCTTGGCTGCCACCCCACTCCCCTTCCCCTCTACCCATCTCCTTTACCTCCTTCTCCTTCCTACCCATATCTTTCCCCTCCCTCCCCCCTTTACCTTCCCGCCTTTCGCGCCCCAACCCACTACCTTCCCCACTGTTTGCTCCCTCCCCTCTCCCCTTGTTGCCTTTACATTTCACTTCCCTCCCTGTTAGTTTCCCTCACTTACACTATCCCCCCTATGTTTCTGCCCTAACTCCCTATCTCCTACAAACCCTTCACCCACCATTCCTCTTCTCTCTTCACCCACGGCACTCCGCACTTCCTTATCCTTCCCTCCATCCGCCTGCCTCAGCTTTCCTTCTTCGTTGCTCCACAGCCATAGCCTGCCTCCTATCCACGCCTTCCTATATCCAATTTTCACCCATTCGTTCCCCTTTCTCCTCTTCATCGCCTCGCTCATTATCCTCTTCTGCAACACCCTTTCCTCTCTTGTCCTGTCCTCTTCCACAAAGATTCTCGTCCCCTTCAATTTCTTCTTCCTTTCCATTACTACCACCTTGTCCTCCCATCTGTTTAATACCATTATTATTGGCCTCTCCCCCGTCTCCTTCCTTTGACCCATCCTCCACCACTCTCTTGCTTTCACCTGCACTCCCATTCTTCCAAATATCGTCTCCTCTATTTCTTCCGTCCTCGTGATATTCTCCTTCACTCCAAACACTATTATGTTTAGCTTCCTCTCCCTCTTATCCCTTTCCTTCACCTCCTCCTCCAACAACCTTATTCTCTCTCTCAACCCAGCGCTCTCCAACTCCTTTTTTTCATCACTTCTATCCATTCTTCCTCTAATTTCCTTACTCTCCTCTTTGATCACTCGTACCTCCTCCTTGACCTCCCTGATACTTCTCAGCTCCTCCTTTATTTCCTTAAGCTCTTCTTTTATCCCTTTCATCATCTCCATACTGCTCCTCATCACCATACACATATCTACCGTCTCCCACTCATTTTCTCCCTCTGCCCTTACGGAAACCTTTCTCTTTTTCTCTCTCCCCATCCTATCCACAGATTCCGTACTTCCTCTTTCCTCCTTCTCCTCATTCGCCGCTCTCACTATGTATCTTTCCATTGTCGTTATTATATCTATTGCTATTTTCTATCTGATATTTTTACGCTGCACTGTATTGCTTCACAATTTTATATAATCGCTCCTGTGGTTACTTTCTTGCCAATTGAAAATAACCTTCCACTTTTGGAGAACATAAATGATTTAAGTGCGACTATTTATGGTAGACTCGACACATGACAGCGTGAAGAAGAAGAAGATTACGTTTAGAATGAGTTGAGTCAAGGTCATAACGTCTCCCAGCACAGATCCACACTCAGACTCCAAGGCAGAGGCATACTCCGAAGCAGACTCCGGAGCAGAGCACAGCCAGATCTTCGAAAGGGTATCCCAGCTTCACCATATATACGCCTTCAGCCCAAAAATCAAATCGGACTTCCACCAAATCCGCGATTTTGGATTTGCTGTTAACCTCAATTGAGTATTTTCGAGAGATGTTTTGAAAAAAATTTTTTGGACATCCCTGTACATTATTAAAAAATTTTGGACATCCTGTACATTATTCGAAATTTTTGGCCTGACACTATACATTGGTTTGTGTACGCCCCTGGTAGAACCGAGTTACATAAACTCAAATACGAGGAGTCTTCGCTGCAGTCCCCAAACACAGGACTCTACTCAGATCCTTGCGAAGAGCATCCGAAAGAGTCCCCAAAGAGCCTCCAGCACTGAAGAAGTCCCCAGCGAACATACGACTCCAGCCCGACTCTATCAGGCTAAAATTCAAATTTCCCACCATATGCGATACTGTACCATATATTTCAAAACACACATCGGAAGTTAGCTGTCATCCGCCATCTTGTATTTTCAAATGATATCTGTCAAACCACCAAGATATTTATGCTAGACCCCAACGTACCGCTCCGCCGAACGGGTACCATTTTAGAGCGATTTTGGAACAATTCAGCTTGGCGGTGTTGTTGAATCCACGGTCGGCAACTACTAATGTTGCTCCACTTAGCTTCGAGGTTGCTACAAAAGTCAAAAAATCCTCTCTCAATATTAAATTGCCATTATCTTCATCGTTGTTTGTCATATATCACACACAGAGTGAAAATTGCTCAACTTGAGATATGTCTATAGTTTCGTCAGCTAGCACTGTGAAAAATTGGAATATTTTGACGTCACTCAAGATTTTCGACTAAAGCACCTTTGCGAAGACATCTATGATTTCATTTTGTACGTGTGGCCTTGTATACATGGTATCCTAAGCTAATTCTGCTAAATGTTTATGTAATGTTTGATCCACATTTCCTCGAAAATGTAAGAGAGTTCGAAAATTTTCATCATTATTTTTTTACGTTTAAAGAGTTATTTTCCCGGAGTCTTTATTGACGCCCATCGACATAAATTGAATGCTACAGAGTTTCACAGGCTGCATAATTGAAATTAGCTTCTTTCTGTATTCAATTTTTCATCCATAACTTCTCCAACTGATTGCTCCTTTGACAATCTACCTTAAAGTGTCTACACCGAGCAGATTCTTTTTATGGTATTTAGTCTCTTCGTGATTTTAAAAACTTTCGAGAGCTTTTTTGACGTGTGTTTGTGGTCAGTCCACCAATGGACAAATATCTGCTTTGGCGTAACCATTATACAGATCACAATATTTGCAATATGCACCATTTTTGCGTTTGAATGACAGAGCCATTTTTATCTATTTAGTCAAGATAGTTGGAACTTTCTGATATTTGCACCATTTTGTTCACCAGGAACATTATATTTTTCAGATGGTATCCAAAGCCGTATGCCGTAAATAAAGAAAAACGAGTGCAATTAATAACAATTGGTCATTCTCCTCCCAACGCTTCAGAAACTATTAAAACGGATAATCTTTTAAACATGGATATTTGACAGTTGTTGGTAGACATAACATGTTGTCCAAATTATTCTTATCGCCATCAGTTATATGAGACAAATGAAATATGGATCTTCAAAAGATTATTTTGAAATTATAAATAATTTTATTAAACTATTAATATATTTTGTTTCAGTTTTATTTCTTTTATGATTTTTTAAAATTGGTTCAATTAGAAAAGAGGGGTGGTACAGCACCCGCCCATCTCCCTCACTACGCCATTGGAGTAAAAAAGATTTGTTTCCAATGGTTTCTGCATAATTTGACCGAAGCTCAAGAAAAGCCTCATGTAAATTGTGTATGTGTGTCTAGGTAAATGCTCAAAAAACTCGATTGAGCAACGGCAAAATTTTTAGACAAAAATGTTGGATATCTTCGTAGCTGCTTTGGTGTCCTACGATGCACCTATCCAACCAAATTTGTTCCTTGACAATGCACTTCCAAGCAAATATTTGCGAATTCATTCGGTTGTCTTGAACACAGCGTAACAATTGGTTAAAGAATAATTAATGCTATGTTGTACACAACAATTTGTTTGCGAGAAGTCCACAACGAAATCAAGAAAACCAACCGATAACGTCACTTCATCATTCTTCATAATGAAGACGCTAGCTTTCACATATTTGATCATATGAAAATAAATACATCAACAATTTATTATCTACTTGCTCCTCTTCATCTGCTTTATCGCTAACGACTATTTTATGTTTGCGAATGTTAGAGATTAATTATTAAGGAATAACTAAGAATTAAGGACAAGAAAAAATTTGGTTTTATATTATTTATTTTCAGCTATAAATATATACATAATAAATCTATAAAACTAACAGTCAATATTGGCGAATGTCACTTATTCAACATAAGCGGAATAAGCTAAATCTTGTGCACGATCATCCGCAAATGATCTTGCAGCTGCTGCGAATTGTGGATCCCAGGCTGAATGTGTTGCGACATTTGCATGCGTATGATCCGATGCAATCTTTTTGCACAATTGGAAAATCGCTAATGATACGCTTATCACGAAGGAGAAGAATGATAATTGGAGCGCATTCCATGCTTTTAAACCTAAAACGCCCAGCGCTAATGGGATCAGCGTAATTGCTTTTAGCACTACAAATACAAGGATTGGAACGAAGATTTTCTTCAATTTTGATTTGCGAGCTGAAAATAATTTTTACAAGTTTAATTTAATATATCGTTAGTGAATTCTTGTCATGTACTCCAGAAGCAACGCCTATCTATCTCTATCTACTTTATAGAGAATTTGATCAAAATGAAAAATTCTTTTAATTTAAAACTCGATTTTGTAAGTGTTTGTTCGAATAAGTTAAAAAATTTGAAATATGTAGTATAATGTTAAAGTATTTACTTTGTTAATTAATGAGTTCTGCTAAAAAAAATTACTATTAGTAACAATAAATGGAAGTGATGTTGGACCAGATTGGGTGACGCTGGAGGTATGGTGATGTATGAGTCATAGTTATATAAAATCTTGAGCAAGGTGTGTGAATAATGTATGGATGGGTAATAATAGGATTCCGGAAGAATAGGCGAAAGGAGAAATGGTACTTTTATGCAGGAGAGGGGATAAAACGAAGCTATAGGAGCATGACTATTATTAATAAATGAAAGACTGGAGAAGGAAGTGAGAGAAAAGAACGTATTTTCAAATACGCAGACCGGATTTATTAAGAGGCCAGTGAGTAGTAATAAACTAGTGAAGTTATATTTATTGCTTATTGATCTCAAGTTGGCATTTGACAATATAAATAGGGAAAGACTATGGAAAAGACTATGGAAAAGTATGAAGTGGGAAATTCAAAGAGGTTGAATGTATGGAAGGTCTAAAATAGGGGTGAGAGTTGGAAAGAAAGTTCGGGCAAGGATGTCCACTGAGGGCTTGTTTATTTTATATGGCAGAGCTGGAGGATGTATTCAGGAAGGGGCAAGCAATAGAAAAAGAAAAGATATGGGTATTACGTTATGCAAACGATACTGTATACATGAAGAATATGCGGGAGGCGATAATAGAAGTGATACGGATGGTAAATAAATGTATGTGTTAGAGAGGGTTAGAGATGAATGTTGAATAAATGAACAAGAAGGGAGGTAATAGGAGAAAGAATATTTTTAAGTAAGGCGGACAAAAGATGGAAAAGGTACAAACTTACACCTACTTGGGATCTATGTAGTGTTAGAATGCATCATGTAAGGAACATGCTAGAATGGTTGCAAAAAAACGAAGTATGTGAAAATGGTAAATATGTGAAAATAAGGAAAAGGATACTAAATGTGTGTGAAGAGTATCATGTTGTATGGGGCGTAAGTTTGAGAGGTATTATGAAATTGAAAAGGTGCAATTAGGATGCATGAAAAGAACATTAGGACTGGTGTGGTCAACTACGTGAGTGATAGTGTTGGATGAATTTGATAAGTATAAATATCGGGTTGCAGGTTTCAAGATAATGATGAATTTTAAAAGAAATGTGTTAACGGATGAGGATGACAGACTGGTAAAGAAAGTATACATGGCAGATATAAATGAAGTGCACAGAGTAGTGTATAATATGAGAGGTTTAGGACTAGAAAGAGAGCCAATGAAAGAATCGGATGGTTGCTTGAGAACGGATATGAGAAGATGATTCATGGAGTGGGGGTTTGTTGGTTAAATAGGAGATGAATTTCGAGAGGCAAGAAAGAGATTTAAAAATGAGACACAGCAGGTATAAAAGTAGTTAGGAGTGGATGGAGGTCTGCCTGAGTATATGCAGTTTGGATGGAGTATAAAAAACAAGATACTAACTAGTAGCTAAATTTAGGTGTGGAAGTAGGCACTGTATGGAATAAGATGAGAAGATGAAAGAGAATATGAATATGTGGTTTAGTTTGGAGCATCAAAGAAGTGATTTGAGGATAATGGAGAGGATTAAAAGGGAAATAAAAAGGAAAGGAGGACAGAATACTTGAGAAAATAAGTGGCCAGCAAGATGGAGAAGCAAAGTTCTTAAGTTCTTCATCCTTTTTTAAATAAGAGAAAGTGGATCTTTTTTAATTTTTCAGTTGTTTTTGAGGAGTGTGAATTATAGGTTAAGATAGTATATTATAAGTTTATGTTATATCTAATATGCCAACAAAAGTCTAAATATTTTAAAAGAACAGTACTCTAAAAACTATATAATTTAACCAGGAACATTTGATTGTAAGAAACACAAGAACATATTTTTCTTCATTTAAATTATTATTATCTATTTTTCAATTATATTTAAATTTTTTATGCCTTTTGGATAAACATTTTAGTAATTTTATACTAGTTTTTGATTAGAATTTTCTTAAAGTTTTAATAACAAACTACATGTTACAGGAGTATACATAATCAACCTTTATTGGCATTAACAAATAAATCATAGACAATCAGAAAACAGTAATAAAACAAAACATTTTTCTTAAACCTAGCAAAATAAAATTACAAGAAAGATCAATCAACACATAAAATACACGACAAACCCCAATAAAAAAATTTAAACAGCAGAAGGTCTCTCTTGAAATTTTTATCTCTCTTGTTTTCTATTTTAACTCTTTTCCCTCATGTCCCAAACATAGTCTCCAATTCATTGCCTCTTTTTTCTATTCTAGTTCCACACATTCTTTGACCCAATGTTCCCATGACTGATCATTCATTCCACGTATCTTGCATCTCTTTCTTCTTCTTTCATCCAACACCTGTTACCTTTCTCCTCATTGCCATACCTGAACCTAGCAATCATCCATTTCTCATCCATACTCTTACATGACCTCAAGTATTCCGTCGTATCCCCTTCCACCTTTAATTCTTTATATTTCCTATTATACCTGCAGTTCCTAATCGCCTCTTCCCTCTCCCGTCTTTCCACCCCTTCTAATGTCCATGCCCTCTCACATTCCAATCCTTCCTTTATTATATTAAACCATTCTTCCATCGATCATCCACACTTATCATACATCTTCTTTCCACCACCCATTCATTCTTATCTGTATATTTTTAAATTAATAAATTTTAAATTAATTTTTAAATTATTTTATTTGTTTTCCATTTGATTGCTTCGACATATTGAGGAATAATTAAAAAAGGTTTTGAAATGTAGTTACGAAAAATTAAAAACAATTCCTGTCCAAAACTAATGTAAAGTTGTTTAAATATTATAGCAATTTAAAATCAAAATTGGGCCCAATGCGAGAATCTGCAAGTTATTCTCAGATTACACGATCCGTTTCGAACAAAGATAACAAAGGCTCCGTATCAAAGATAACATAAACCCAATGTCTCTTTTGTGTATGATTATAACTTATAAGTATATACATCAGTAGTAGAAATCTACTTACTGTAGGTTTGTTAAACTAGCATTTTAACATTGTATTATTATCGGACGAATTTATATTATGAATGGCAAATTTTACATGTGACAATCAAATGATGAATAGGAAGATTGCGAAATGAAGGAAGTCGCACCTCCTATTTGTAATCCTGAATTTGGCGTTTGATGGGATTGTGAGAGAGAAATTGTGGGAGAGAATAGAGAATGTTGGAAGTATGAAAGTGTGGTCTCTTACATATGCGGATGATATAGTATGCATGGCGAGTGATAGGGAAGAGATAAAAGAAATGATTGGGAGAGTGAAAGGATATATGGATAGAAGGAGATTGGAAGTGAATGTGGATAAGACGAAAATAATGGTGTTTAGTAAGGGAGGGAGGAAATGTAGAAAGAATGTCTTCGACATAGAGGGAGAGAGGATTGAAAGAGTAAAAAAATATAAATATTTAGGTTTCTTATTGTCACAAAATGATTCAAGTAAGGAACGTGTGGATATGGTGACAAAGAAGGCAATGGGAGTTATATAGAGAATGAGGATGGTATGGGAAAGACAGTTTGGGGAGTCAGTAAGAATAAGGTTGAAGATTATGGAAGTGTATGTGAACAGTATAATGATGTGTGGAGCTGAGATATGGGCAGTAGAGAAAAGAGGGAGGATGGAGACAGTGCAGGTTGGATGTGTGAATAGGATGCTGGCTTTGGATAGGAATTCTAGGTATGAAATTGTAATGCAGGAAATTGAAAAATATAAATGCTGGATAAGTAGAGTGAAAAAATGGTAAAGTTTGAGGAGAAGACATGGAAAGATGAAGGGAGAAGGTTAGTTAAAGAAGTGTACAATGAGGGAATGCAGAAGGATGGAAGATTTGGGTGTGTAAATAAATGGATTAAGTGTTGAGAGAAAGTAGGAGGACTGGATGGTCGACGTATAAATGGTTTGAGAAGATGATTGGAGGTGGTGAGTGAGATCATCGAAAGGATGCGGGATATGGAAAGGTAAGAGAGATTTGGAAGAATAAATGAAAGTAGGTATAATAGTAAGTATATGTGAATTATGGATGAGGAAGTTATGGCTAAGTATGTAGCATCTAGATTATGCATGGGAGAAAAAAGAATGATTGCAAGGTTCAGATGTGGGAATAAGGAGGGCGGAAATAAGTATTGGATGAAAGAGCAGGAAATAAGGTGGAAAGAAAGAAGAAAAATTGAATCATTCAATGAATGAGTGTGAAAGTATTGAATGTATAGTGAGAAAGAAAAGGAGTTGAGGGAGAGTAAGTTTAGATATAATGAGAAGAATTATTACGGAAATAAGTAAAAGAAGGTAAAAAAAGAAATAAGAAGGGATAAAAGGAGAGAGGACTGAAAACAAGGAGTAAATAGGTAATGGACAATAAGGAAACAGTAAGGGATAAAGAAGAGTGAGTGTTAAGTGGATGTGTGTAAGGAGTGAAGAAAGAGAGATAAAATGGTGTGAAGCAAATAAAAAAATAGATGCAGGAATGGTAGGGATGAATGGTAGGCAGGAATGGTAGGATGCAGGAAAGGTAGGAGTGAGAAGTTTTGGAAGAAGGAAGGTATCATAAGGAATGGGGGAGTAAGGGGAAGAGGGTGTGAAAGTGAAGGGATGGATGAATGATTTAATTGAGAGTAGGAAGAGGCAAGTGCGGTAGCTTTCCCTTCTCCCAGAGGAGAGAATTGTTTTTAATTTAATTATATAAAAAAAATTATCAAGTAAAGATATTTATGTATTATTGTATGATGTATTATAAGCCAATAAAGGTTTATTTTATTTAATTTAAATTGCATGCAACCAACGTTGCTTAAACATAGTTTTATCTTCGATTTGAGAGAACACCAAGAATGTATTCTTGTAATTAGATTTATTCTAAGACCCCACAAATGAGGCATAATTCCACTTCTTGCTAATTTCTCCAATATTACAGAAAACTCATACGTAAGTGGATGTAATTTTATATATTGACTTTTGTTAATTAAGTAAATTATGTCCTTTAAGAATGTTTGTTTTGTTAAAAGACATACATAGAATGTACGCTTGTGTGAAAGGACATACAATACATTCATTTAGAAACATTTATCTAAACTTTAGACAGGTCATCATTAGTATGTTTTCATCACTTGTACAATATTCAACAATTTCGGTTTCATGTTAAATACATCATTTCTATGTTGTTCATGCCATTTTAAAAATTTTGAATATTCAAATAAAAAACATGAGACACATTATCGAAACTGTGTACCTGACATAATTAACAAAAACTACTTGCTGAATCTATTCAATTATATATTATTTCCAGGTTATATAGAATTTTCTGTACCAGTGAAGGGAATTGGAATTAAGTGTAGTTAATTCCCGGTCGTGGAGGCAAGAATACAAATTTAAAAATGCTCGTGAATTTTACCTAGAGCAAAATTTTTTTTCTGGAATGTTGGTTGGATTTGAAATATGTCATACATAATATGAATTTCAACAAATTAGCGATTTTGGATGTGATGAATAAAAATGCTTTTAGCTTTTCATACCCTCTACATCATCCGAGAATTTAACATTTAAATCTAATTCATTTTGATCCAAATTTCTAGCTCCAAGCTTAATAATCGTATCTATGTATGGCAATTTGAAACTAACGTCATGGCTTTTTATGTAATTTTCAACATCTTCTTCAGCTGAAATATCTTCACTTCTACCAGTAATTTCATTGGATCGGTAGGAATTTTTTGTGATTTCGATATCTTCACTTAACTAAAAATTAAATGTTGATTTAATACATAGAAGAACACATGTGAGTCGTGATTGGATGACACAAGTCACATGAACATCGTCAGGTTTATTGAAACTTTACTTTACGCTTTTCTTACTGTTGTTATATTGACGCTTTTAACTTGATGTATCCAATTTTGTAGAATTTCAAATGCTTTTTATTGTATTTTTTCACAGTTCTTGACAAGAATGTGGATTTCGAAATTTTCCAAACTGAATATGAATATTATGGGGTTCCACAACAAAATGTTGAAGTTCATACAGTCTTTCGGGTTGCATTATTTTGACGATTCATTAGCAGATTAAAACTTTTCATTTGAACTAATCCGGCGTAACAGATGTACCGTTCAGTTCGAGGAAAAGAGGATTTCTAGGAAAAGGCGTGAATGAAAATATGATTGGAGTAAGAGAGTGGAAACAGAACTGTAGAAAGAGAAGAGAGAATGAGGAACTGAATCAAGGGAATAGAATCGTCATGAAAGAGAGTGATAACATAGGTAGAATGTGTAATGAGAATGAGGTATAGGATATAACAGAAGAAGAGGTAAAAGAGAAAATAGGAAGAAACAAGTGCGGTAGGTGAAGATGGAGTACCAAACGACCTGAAAGAAAGGAATGAAATTAAGGGTCTGATTGTTGGTGAGTTGAAAAGGATACTGGGAGTTGAAAGGTCAACGACGGCGAAAATAGTAAGGAATGAATGCT
>WYDF02071985.1:0-11421 GCA_009867245.2 Adranes taylori
CTAAGACTTAGGTCTAGGTCACGCTTGATAAAGAAGTTCTTCATGCCGATAAACGTCCTCCTGGCCTGTTCAATTCTCGATAGCACTTCCTTCGTCGAGTCGCAACTATTACTCATTAGTGCCCCTAGATATCTGATACACAGTATACAGAGGATAAATATAAATTTAACATCTTAATATATGCAAATTTACATACACTTTGCGTTGAAGAGGAAAATTATAATAATTTGGTTACAGTGGCATATATAGCATACTTGTTAATTATCGGATTCGCAATTCAATGTATTGATACATTGCGCCTATAGTTGGAAAGACAGGGAGTTGATAAAGGCTACACTACTATGCCAGAAACATGTGTCTACCGTGCCTGAAGTTTTAAACTAATTATTACAATTTCCTTATCATTTACAATTTTCGAAACTAGCACCTATCTAATTAAATATCTGTCTTAGTGTAAATACTACTTACTTTTTCATTAAAATTGAGTTTCTTTTGTACTTTCTATTGTTATGATCTAAAACTAGAACAATGGTTGATATTTTTATCAATCGTTTATTTTCATGATATTTTTATTTTCAAGTTTTTATGGAGGAAACTTAATATTAAAATTAAGATATAATTAAAACTGATTATAATTAAAGTTAATATTAATTAAAATAAATTGATTTAATTAAATTATGAATTAAAAAAGAATTAGTAATTAAATTTGAACTAAATCATTGTAAAATAAATGTACATTCATTGCTTTTATAAAATAGGTGAGAGACTTTAAACGCCTATTATGCTTCTGAGAAATTTACCTTGCTTAGTTAAGCTCTCTTTTCCTATGGTCGATCACATATCAAAAATTTCTAAGAACATTACTATTTGCTTCCCCTATTGCACGTAAAGTACAGTATTCCATGAAGTCTACTGAAATTACCTGTATGTCAAGCCGAATCTGAGTAATACCACACGGGATGGCGCCGGGTTTCCTTTTTTGGACACGAGACAATGACCAGACGTCAATACCCATTGTACATGGATCAGTGTGCAAGTGCATTTATAATATTCCTTCCGTGGTTTATCGTATAAGCTTACGGTATATAAAGCTCCAACATACGGCCATGATTCTATTATGTCGTCCGCATCTTCACCTTTAAATATTTTTCTGCTTGATTCGGTGCGTTGAATAAGAAATATAAAAATGTTTAAATATGATACAAGAGCAAACACAAAAATTTTACACTTCATCATGATTTCTGTGATAATCAAGTAGTTTGTAGAATAGAGACGTCTAAAAAATATTGATAGATAAAAAATAATTTAATGTCATCTAAAAGATTCTTCTGAATTATTATTAATCTAACTTACTAAACTTTATACCATAAGTTTAATTATATAAACCCATTCCGCATAATCTCAATAATTATTACTTCTTGTCCGCACTATTATAATGTAAGAAAATATCATGGAGTAAGCGTGGTATCTAACGTCTATAGAAAGTAATTATGTTTTAATAAAAAAAATTGCGTAGAAAAATAGAGCAATAGAGGCAATGGCGTACGTATAGCTTTTCTAATGTGACGGAGGGGAGGTCGTGGTGTGGGGGGGACAGCAGAGTTGAGAAAACATATTTGTATAAATAAACGGAGATAATATCATAACTTGATAATCCAGCTCTTTCGTTATGATACGATGTTCTGCATTTTGGGTAGGAATCATTAAAGTAAAAATATGACAGTCGGTTGATATTATTCACTGTGTCTACGTTGATGTCGCGATGAACACTCAATAAGGCTAGTCCGCTGAGTCGCTAATCGCCAGTGGAATCTCGTAAGTTTGAGTTTTTTTAATGTCGAGAATGTGAGTTAAGGCGTAGCTATAGATACTGGTAAAATCGCGAATATTTCCAGAAGCTGTCGTATTTTAGGAAACAATGCTTTATTGCACATATAAATAGTCTGTTACTTCTTGCGCTAGATCTTATATTCGGACACCAAATTTCCAGCACTTTTAGTCGGCAAGTAAGTGGTCTGCAATTTTGTTACTGATTTCTTGTAATCTGGGACGTCAGTAGCAAAGTTGGGCAAAAGAAGTCTGATACTCTCAGTTGTTACCAAATGATCCGAAAATGTAGCTTTAAGCTCGCTGATGATGTGTTAATACATATTACGTATTAATTTCATCTGGAGCAATGAAATTTTGTGCATCAACAAATACACCTTCAAATCCTTTATTAGATCTAATGTCCTGGAGAGTCAATGTGAGTGTTTTTTTACATATTTGTTGATGGATAATGATGCTGAGGGTATTGACTAATAATTTGCGTCGACGGAATGAATTTGACCTCTGGGGAAGTACTAAAACTGACGTCGATGATGTCCCTTGTCCCCTCGACTGGTTGGTGCTCACTAGGCAACGTCTTCTTGTGTTGCACTCCATAATTTGCACCGATGTAAAGGACGATGGGAAATAATATGAGAATGAGAGTAGAAAAAAGTGATAATCATTTGGGAATTAAAAGATTGAGTAGAAGATGTGTCGTTGGATACTTAACCTTTTTTCTGTTTCGTAGAAGTTGTATTTTATTTTTGTAATATTTTAGTTTTACTTATTGTATTCGTAGATTTAATATGTTTAAATTGCGTATTTGAAAATTTATTATAGCGCTTTAAGATCAGATTAATACTGGCAGCGATAGTTCTCGCTGACCAAAAGGAACTTATTTCAGAATTAAAGCTTTGGACTAGCGCGATTGGGTTCTCGCAGCCATCCAAAGTCAAGAACTCAAAAATTGCGTCTCTGGATCATTGGCCGGGATGGTTCCTTTTATGCGATTTTCCTGGGAAAGGAAACTGCTTCTGATGGACCCGTTGAGCTATGGCGTGTTGCCTAAGCCGATGGCTTTCGACGGCGTCTGCCGCAAAAAAAAAGGCGGAGTTTGAAAGAAGCCTTTGCTACATAATTTTTAGGAAGGTTATACTTCCTGGCAACCAAAAGTTTCATCCTAATACATTAAGAAAATTTAAGGATCAAAGTTGCATTATTTTGTTGACCACTCTGTCAAGCATCTCGTGAAAATTGAAGGTTATCTAGTGAAAATTCAAGTAGTGCTGATTTCTAAATGGAGGTGGGTCACACCAGCGGTGGAAATAGTAGCTTGATGCGATCAAAAATCTGAAAGTATTATATAGAAAACACCTCCTTCAAAAATACGTTGAACTAATATCCAATCAGATTTGTTGAAAGCCAAAAGGGTAAAAATCCTACTCGTCATTCTGAAAATGTTAAAAACCGTCGCTCAATAAAAAAAACTCGTAAAGGCTTGATTAATTTAACCAATAACATAGTCGAAAGTAAAAATTACGAACAATTCTGTTACAATCAGACATTTCTTGAAATACACTTTCTCCTTCATCAATTCTACGGTACCAAATTTCCAAATTTTGTGAACTAATCTCCGTTTCGGTAGCGACTTTCTTTATGACCTCCGAAGTGACACTGGTTTGGGGAGTGCTGTGAGTGGTGATGATTTCTGGCCATAAACTCTTTCATGATTATAAAATGGTTTATGCGGGCAATGGATTCGAAGATTGGCAAAGGGCAAAAACCAAGTCTTTTATGTTGAACTTTTTTAATGTTTTTTCTATAGCCTGGGCTTTTGATATGACCGTCAGCAGCAGCTTTTTTTGTAATCTTGCTTGACAAAGTGAATGATATGCTAATCCATTGGTTGGATGAGGTTAGTGCAGTTCGTTGGAAGAAACATCGCAGTGATGCATTTATCCTCAGTCGTCAGTTCTCCTTCGGATGGATGACGGGAGCATGCTTGAGAAGCTGTAACGCCTTTTCAGGAAGATCTTTCAACCATTTCCTAACTTCTAGTGCTAAGGAAACATCAATTCAGGTTTTGAAAACCTCATTTGTCATCCACGCGCTTTTTGTCTGTAATAATGTACTGGTAAATCAATGTTTTTGAATGCACGTGGATTGTTTGATTTTCCAATAACCAACAACTTTAGCGTGTGCGTGCGCAAAGCGTCGGCACACGGAATATGGTTACACGTTCTTTGCTCACTTTACGTCCAAGTACAGATTTTTCATCATATGAAACGAACGTTTTGTTAGGTATTACACACCAAAAAAGTCCTGATTCATTTGCATTGTATACCTGTGAAGGGCAGAGACCTAAATCTTTCACTTTTTGTAAAAATCTCTATTTTAATTTTTTCTACGCAGAATGCATCATTAGAGACTTTTTATCCTGTTACCGTCATCAAACGTATTCCATGACGACTTTTGATACGTTCCAACCATTTCTTTCTAGCTATAAAGTCGTCATTTTTTTGTTATCTCCTTGAAAAAATACTTAGATTTCATGGTCAATATGGGCCGGAAATAGGTGTATGCCTGTTTTTTCTTGAAGGAACGACATATACCAAGTTTTCTCCACTTCTGGATGTTCAGCTTTCTTGCGAGTTTGTCTCTTACCTGGACCACAGTCAGTGGTAGACACGAAATTTTCAATGTTCTCGCAGTTTGTTTTTAATATCATTAATTGTGGAATATCCTACGCTGACTCATTTGCCAACTTATTAAAAGATTCGTTACGATTTAGGCGGTCCAGAATCTCACTTTTCTTCTTTAATAGTTAATGTTTGGTACTTTCGGTTTTTGGTTTGCGAAGCCATTGCAACACGTGAAGATAGTTGTACATTGATGAAGCTTTGTCTTAATAGGTATATATTACAAATTGGCATGTCGGATTACAGAGGGCACCTGATAGGACAGGGGCCGGAGTACCGCGAGTCTATTGTATATCTATCTGATTTATGCAACTATGTTGTGTTACCTACGAAGAAACTCATAGTTTTTGATTTGATGTACTTTTTCACATGATGAATAGAAGCTTGGAAATTGTCCTCAAGAGTCCTCAAATTGTCCATATTTTGATAATTCTTTAGTTTGATTTGATATCCTCTCCTATGATGTATCGCCTTCTATTCGTTAAAAACTATGATACTATAGTTATAAATAATAAAATAAATAAATAAAGCTTTGTTTGGCATTAAACAGCTGTACAAAACTCTTAAACTTAATTAATTTTTGAAAACAATACATGAATCTTAAATCATTTCTATAAAATTTCAAATCCATAACTATATCATATGTTGGGGAACGAAATGATATGTGGATCATTCTTCTCCCTTGTCCCTTCTTCCCACTCTATATATCTCCTTCACTATCGTATCCATCATCTTAAATCCCCCCCTGCTTCCTACACATACGCCAAGTTCTTGCTTTCTCCCTTTGCTCCTCCGTCCATCTAAACACTTTATACATTGATTCACCCAATGCTCCTATGTTTCCTCTTTGTCTCCACACACTCTACTACATCTTTCACTCTCTTTCATCCAAAATCTATTTTCTCGTTCCATACTCCCACACCTAAACCTTGCAATCATTTTCTTCTCTTTCATACTCTTATTCGGTGCCAAGTAGTACCGGTCTCGTTCCTACTATTTCTATTTCCTCATACTTAGTGTTATAACGGCTTACCCTTATCTTTTCTCCCCTTTCTTGCATCTACACATCCTGCATTGTTCTCTCCACTTCCACTTCACACTCCCACTTCCACTGCTATAGTTATAAATTATTTCAATTGGAACATAATGAAACGGTTTTCTTTAAAAGAACACAATTTTCCATAAAAAAGAAACAAAAATCGTATGTTAACTAACCATCTACAACGATTATTCTCAATAACACGACAATATATTAAGCGGCTTAAAAGTCAAAGGTGGATTGCGTGAAGCATCATGAAATCGTGTTGTATACTATAGAATCCATTAAGGAGTCTATCAAAAGCATTTTTTTTTAATTGTATTCGGTGTGGTTTAAATGGTCTCTCGAACGGTAAATACTGCATAAGTAAATTAAGAAAGAAACGTATAGGGAAGTTGTTCGTACAGTCAATGCCGGAAGAATTATCTGTGCTGATGTATAGTACTTGATAAGTACTTGAAATTAATATGATTAATTGTATTTCTGAAAAAAATTTAGCTCATCCGGGAAAAAAATTTTTCAGGGATACAATTGATGATATTAATTTCAAATAAACATATTATGTTTATTTGTTGAATATTAAAAAAGAATAACTCAAAAAGTAATGACTTTTGGGTTTCTGTTATTGCAGATTTCTCTATATGAATTCTTTTGTACGTTGTTTGGAATAATGCAAACGGAGACGAGGGAAATGTGACACAATCAGTTGTAAGATATGTTAGTGGGTAACACTTTTTTATGTCAAATAATTTCCTGGTATATCCTTATGTATAGTTGATATAATGACCGGTTTTGCCTATATTATTATATGCCTCAACAGGTAATGGTTTTGTCAAAACCCGATTTGACAAAACCATTACCTGATGATGCTTATAATAATAAAGACGAAACCGGTCGTTAACTTCAATATAAATAATCAGCTGATCATTAGGCAAAGTTTTTGTCAAATCGGTTTGACCCAATGAGACAAAAATGTTACCTGATGATGCCTCCAATAATACAGGTCGAAAACGGTTATTAAATTAAATGGAAATCGGGAAATAAGTTATTTAATATAACTTAAACCCTTATTATGGATCAAAGAACAACAAACAATTTTTTCGTTCATAAGACGTATTGTTGCCATTATGTAAAGCTTTCTAAAGCTGTGGCAGATAAAGTCAGAGTGCATCAATTTGTAAGTAAACGCCTTTTTCTTAACAATATTTTTTATTATTGAAAGAGTATTGTTAATCCTTATTCACATTTATTTGTAACGACCGGTTTCGCTTTATAGCATTTTCAGGTTCTAACGTAATATAACAAACAAAGAATAAATTAATTTATAAAATTAAAAAAGCTGTTCAAAAGAGAATATTGGGAAGAAAAGAATACTGAGAGATAATGAAGAATGCTTGCTAGAAGAGATAGAAGAGGAAGAGGTTAAAGAAGGAATCAGTAGGGCGATGGAGGGAGGTACAGCTGGCCCCGATGGGATACCGTTGGAACTGTGGGGAAGTTTGAATGAAGAAGGAATAAATGTGTTAATAAGAGGAATGAATGCAGTTCATTCCAGTTCATTCCGCGGTGTGGAAGCGAGAGGAAGAGATACCTGAAGAATGGAGAAAAGGAGTGATACTTCCCGTATATAAAAGGGGTATATGAGTGATGTAAATAGCTATAGGGGGATAACAATTATGAATGGACTATATAGAATGCATGCAAGGGTAGTGAATGAGAAACTGAAAAAGGAAATATTGAAATAAATGCATTGTCAAACACGCAGACGGGTTATTTTCAAGGGAGAGGTACAGCTGACAATATATTGACCATTAATTATATAATGAATCAAGTGATGAGCAAGGGGAAAAAGTTGTGCATGGTTTTCATAGATTTGAAGTCAGCGTTTGATAACGTAGAGAGGGAAAGGTTGTGGAAAAGAATGAATGAGATTGGAATATCAGGCAGAGTGATAGAGAATGCAAAAAGACTGTATGATGGACGAGTAGGAGAATGTGTGTCAGGATGGTTTTGTATGGACAAGGGTGTGAGATAGGGTTGCCCCTTGAGTGCAAGTTTGTTCAACTTATATATGTCGGATTTAGAGAAGGTGTTAAGAAATGGGCAGGCGGGAGGAGTCATACTAGGTGGAATGAAAATATGGTCTTTAACTTATGCAGATGATATTGTATGCTTAGCAGAGAGAGGAAATGGATGAAATGATTGTAAGAGTATGTAAGTATAAGAATATAAGGTGATTGGAAGTGAATGTGAAAAAAAAACCGAAAATAATGGTGTGTAATAAGGGGGCGAGATAGTAGAAATGACGTGTTGAAGTTGGAGGGAAGAGACAATTTCTCTCTCCCCTGAAAAGTTACAAATATTTAGGTTACTTGCTGAGTGAGAATGGAAGCGCGAATGAGCACGTTAAAATGATGGTAAGAAAAGCTAAAGTGGCAGCAGAGAGGTTAAGGAATGTATGGGGACTGAAGTTTAGCGATTCAATAGGAATAAGGTTAATGATATACAATGAGTATACAATGCATTAACCTTAAGCATATTATAGACACCGCACTTTTCTCCTTGCACCCATAATCACATCTGCTTGCCCTTTACTTAATACACCTTCTAAATCTGATAAGTCTATATTAAAGAAGCTAGCGCTTAGAGGACATCCCTGCTTTACACCTCTTTTTGTCTCATACCATTCTGATACATTCCCATTAACTTTCATCCTAACTCTTGTTCCCTCATACAAATCCTTTATCATTATTACTATCACTTTTGAAATCCCTACTTTCTCCATTCTCTTCCACAATTTCTCTCTCATAATTCTGTAAAATGCCGCTTTTAGATCCACAAATAACAGATACATCTTTTTCCTTTCTGCGATCGCCTGATTGATTACGAAACTTAATGTAACAATGTTATCTGCTATACCTTTCCCGTTGACAAATCCATTCTGTGTATCTGACAGTACTTTCTTTCATTTCCTCTTCCAATCTCCTATTCATAACCTTCGCATACATTTTATATAAACCAACCATAATCGTATCCGCAACCAATCTATGTCCCCTCTTATAAACCTGCACAATTTCAGCTTTTTTCATTCCTCAGACACATTCTCCTCTCCTTTCCATATATTGTTCATCCCCTCTCACTAACGCACTTATCCCTTTCTCATTCAGACATTCCCAAACATCTACATGCATCCTATTCGGTCCAGCTGCTCTGTCCTTTTTAACTTCTCTATCTCCCTCATTACCTCTTCCACACTTATTTCCTCCACATCCCTCTCATCCATTCTGTCTATGCCCAATTCATCTTCCCTTTCATAAGTCACGCGTATAATAATTACTTGTTTAATTAAAAAATCCAAACGATGAAATGAAACCTTATGTACTTCTTGTTCCTTTATGCTAATGCAGTTGATTATTTCTCACGAGAAGTTAATGATTAACCATTATTTGATTTTATTTATGAAGGTGTGTATTTTACGTACATGTAGCATTATACTCGAATGGTTATTTCACTTTTGCAATCTTAAGCTTAATAATTTCTTTACCTATAATGTTTCAACAATTTATATATACACAACTGAAACTAATGATTAGAATTAAGAATTAATAGTCACATAATAATTGTTTTAAGTGAACATTAACCTATAGAAAATTTTCGTACAACTAATAATTATTTTCAATCTTTTTTTTTTTAGGTAAGTCGTGACTTCATCTAGCAATTTCGCCTACACGTTATGAGTTATGTAAGTAGAATATATGAATTTAGTAAGTTTTATTTACTTTCTGTATGGATAATAACTAAATTCGAATTAATTATAGAAAATTATACATTTGATTGCCATATCACCTCACACGTATTCAAATTTAGTAGAACACTTATTTTTTAGGCAAAAAAGATATAGAGTAAATTATGAAATTAATATTTGTTATTACTTGTGTCTCGAAAAAATGTTTACCCCGTCCACTACTCGAACCCAGACCTCTCGATTGCCGGTCGATCGCTTTTCCAATTGCGCTAACGGGCACTTATTCGAAGACACAAATAATTTTTAATATGTATTTGTTTTCCGTATCTATTAAGATAGGCAACTTATATATCAGGATTTGTTTTAGCCACCTATTTGTTACCGTAGATCGATTCATTCGTCATCGGGTAGATGAAGCCTCCTGGATGTTTTTATTAATTTTTTTTCCGCTTTGCTGGCGGTCGCATGTTTAATTGAATATTTGATGGTGTGTGGTTAAACCTCCACACTGGTCTAAATCATTGGAGATTTTATTAATAATTTAAGATATGTGATGATACTATGATCTTAGCTAGCAGTCTCGATGAATTACAGTTTCTTTTGAATCTTGTTGTGGAGCACGGTCAAGAATTCAACTTGTATATCAACACGTGAAAAGCCAAAATGTTGGTGTTTATAAAAACAGTGGTAGATGGTGTATTAAAAATTCACGATAAAGAAGTAATTGAATGTGTATCTACTTTTAAATATCGTGGTCCAACATTAACGACAAGTGCAACATCACCAAAAAAAAAATAGAGAATGGCCGACAAATTTACCTTAGCATTAAGAAGCTCTTCAGTAGCAACGATGGACTATTGCACTTAAGAATGTGCATGCTACGATACTATGTTGGTGCATGCTACGTTGCTACGTTTTTCAGTTCATTTATATGGGAGTGAATCCTGGAGCCTCAACTCTAGTATGAAAAAGTATATTGAAGCATTAGAAATTAGAGTAATACCGTTTAGAGTAATATAATAGATTAGAGTAATAGCGTGCCGTAATGCCGTAAAGAAAAGAAAGCTCCAATACATCGGTCATATTATGAGAGCTAATTACCGAAGGAAATCAGCGAGACGAAGGCTACACTTTAACTGAAATTTCCACGAAACACATCCGAAGATTCAAATCGTCATGTGGATTGCCAATCTTCGTTAGGGGAGCAAGAAGAAGTTTATGAGAGAGTATCGAAGGAAGCATAATTGTATTATCTCAATAATGGAGTTATGTACACAATACTGGACAATCAGGCCATTCCGGCTTTACTGCTCTATTCAAATTTAGTCTATTCTAAGGCAGAGATGCTAGATATAATTCAATATAAAGACATTTATTTACCTGGTGTAAATTTAACGCCAAACCAAACGGACATTGGCATAACGCCATGATGTACAACATGTAATGTTGTTATTTGACTATTCTTCTTTCGTAAGACAAAAAATATCTGAAATTGGACACAATATTATAAATTATAAATATATTCAATTTTCAACCATCATTTAATAGTTTGTAAAATATGTCTAATGTTTTGACCCCCTATTTGTTGATTCATGACAATTTAATGTGGGTTCTTCTTTGTTAATATATTGCGGACATTTCTCTGATTCAGTTTGTTTTTTGAATTATAATCACAAGCGCAGTTCTTGATAAGTGAACCAAAGTAATCTTAAACTAACAACTCAAATTTAACGTAATTTAAATTGTTTCCTGTTTTTAACACTTTTGAAAGCAGAAAACCACTTACAAATCATTCCATGGAACGACGCAGATTCACAACAATACTTATGTACTTTTCCTCGGTTTTTTTTTTATTGTTTTTCCACATACAATATGATGTTTAATTACGTGGGATGCTGTTAAAATTTCGGGATATGGCAACACTGGACTTAACCGATTATTAACCTATAAAGCGTCATGAAGTTTGATCTGTCAGTTATCAAACAAAAGTGACAAATTGTAAATATATCAAACCGTTTCGTTACTGCAAATTTTCAAAATAATTTAGAATTAAATAAAAATGGATTTAAATAGAGAACATTTTCGAGCAATGATTTTATTTTATTTTCGTTTAAAAAAAAGTGAAAAGG
>WYDF02071996.1:0-11421 GCA_009867245.2 Adranes taylori
TCCAGTTCGTCATTTAATTTTGTAATTTCAATGTCTAGATAATTAATTTTCTTGTTTGATTTTGTTTATTACGCTTTGTATGGTATTGTTATTAATGTTTTTGTCTTCTATAATACACAGACTGTCATCTACATATCTGATCAATTTAATTATTGTTATTATCTCGTTCAATGTGTTTATAATGATCTCTTCTAAAGTTCTGCCGGAATATTTCGCTGAGTGTAGCTGATAGTGGTGATCCTGTTGCCAGTCCTAAGTCCATTGTGTAATATTTGTTGTTAAATTGAAAGTAATTTTGTTTGGTTATAGTTTTTAATGCATTTAGTATATTTTATTTTTGTTTTCATTTTTATTTATGTCATCTTTTTCTAGTATGATTTTTGTTATTGGTGAATATAGTTTGGTGTCCGGTGTTATTTTTATGTCTTTTAGTTTTTCTATTAGTTCAAAGTTATTTTTTATATTGTATTTATTGGGAAGTTGTATTTTTTCTTCTATTTCAGTTTTTATTAGTTTACTTATGTGGTATGATGGTATTGTTTGGTAATTAAGTCTTATCGGTATACTTTTATTGTGTATTTTTGGCATCGGAATTAATGTTGGTGTTGTAGGGTTTTGATTTATGTATTGGTATTCGTTGTTCCTGTTTATTTTGTGGTATGTTTTTATGATTTCTTGTATATGTTTTTCCAAATTTTCACTGGGTTGTATTGATACTTCTGTGCAGTGATTTTCGTTTACGAATTTGTGCGTTTTTTGAATCAGTTCAACTTAGTTGATAATGACGAACGTTTTTGTTTTATCAGCTGTAGTGATTATTGCATTGTTTTCTATCAGTTTTTTGTTTATTGTGTGAACTATTTTGTGTTTTTTCGTTGTCTTTTTTATTTCTAATGATGTGTGTTTGTTTGTGTGCTATGATGTTTATCTGCAGAACTTTATCATTATAAACACATTGAACGAGAAACAACAATAATTAAATGGATCAGATATGTAGATGGCAAAAACAAAAGCATTAATAACAATATGATACAAAGCGTAATAAACAATATCCACACAAACCATAGAAATGAAGGAAACAACAAAATTAATTATCTAGATATTGAAATTACAAAAGCAAACGACAAACGGGAATACAAAGTATATATATATATATATATATATATATATATATATAACCAACATACAAAGATAACATCATAAACGTAGATTCAAATAATCCACAATAACACAAAAAAGCAACTTTTATCTCACTATTTCACAGACTAAAAACAATACCAACTTCACATGAAAACTACAATAAACAAAAACAAAAAATTATACAAATAGGGTTCAAAAATGGCTACTCCAAACAAGAAATAACTAATATTTACAATAAAATAATGAAAACCAACCAGAATACAAAACAAAATAAAACAAACGAAAACAGGTATTCAATATTTATATATTGTGACAAAGACATATACAAAATAACAAAAAAGTACTTAAACCATGCAACTTAACTATCGCATATAGAAACAACCTTATAAACCGGCTACATCACCAAATGGACAACAATGATAAATACAAAGAAAGCGGAAAAAATAAATTGACATGCAGTTCATGTAACAAAATATACATAGGAAAACGAACAGAAATTTCAGAACATATTAGAACACCAATACGCACTTAGAAGACCAGACATATATCACTCACACTTCGGAAATCATCTTATCAACAATGATCACCCAAATAAGACAATAGAAGAAACAGTGACAATTATAAAAACAACCACAAAAATTTGGAAATCAAAGAAAACATCGAAATATACAAACACAAAATAAATCAAGATATACTAAACGAACAAAAACAATGTACATTTGACAGCTTACTATGCCCACTTAAAATTTTTCACAGAAAACAGACCAACTAAACTACAAACCAACTAAAAACTACACCACAAACAGATTATAAAATAAACAATAAAACGAAACAGTGCGACAGTGGAAATAGCGCGCGCGAGCCACAATGTGACGATGAAAACCGACAACGAACGACGAAGGACACATCTATGACGGCAATACAAACATGATACAAACCAGTTAGCATCCAAACGTCTGATGATGAAGCAGTTACCCCAAAACTAGTCCCGGAAAGCAACATAATAGTAAATCCGGTACGTTAATTTATCATTAATTAATATAATTCAAATGTAACATAAACAGATAGGCATGTAGAATAATTTCCAATTTTATACACCAGTGCAGTTTTTTATTTCAATTTTAATATTAGAAACACCCAATATACGACAAGATCCTCATCTAGTGCTATTACTTAGCTTTAAACTAGTGTGGTAACGATATTTCACGAACGAACACTTTTTTAATACTCGAAACTCGCACACAGAACAAATTATCAGCGCTTTTAATTAATTGCTGTTGATTGGATTACACGCTAATCGTATTTTCAAGTTATTTAAGTAGTTTGTTTTACAACATACGGTGTATTCACTTTGTTGATTTCAAATACAATGATGCTAATGCTTATACCAGGGTTCTATAGAATATCCAAGTATGTGTTCTTATGATTGTATCAAATAAAAATTTTAATATTCTTATTGTTTTGTGTTAATTTTTGAATATTTAGAGATTTGGGCAGAACGTTTATTTTATTGTAGAGGTATGTGTGGGCGTCATAGACTGGTACACGGTGTATAATTGTCCATTACTAAACTTGGATCTTGTCATAGTACAATGATGTGTGGCCAGGTTAACTCGCACAAGCAGGATCTTCGATATTTTTTTATACATGACGAAGTTAAACAAAAAATACAGTATTGAAATGATCCAAACTTATGCACCCACATTTATTCATGTCGACGAAAAAAGCGAAGAAACCCAACTAAGTAACTTTTAATTGTATATTTGATGTTTCGTGGTTAAACCTCCACGTGGTTAAACCTCATTATTTAATAGAATAAATTATGAAATTAATATTTCTTAATACTTGTGTAGAGAAAAAATGTTTACCCCGTCCAGTATTTGAACCCGGACCTCTCGATTGACGGCCGATTGTTCTTCCAATTGAGTTAACGGGCACTTATTCGAAGACACAAAGAATTTTTAATATGTACTTGTTTTCCGTATCTATTAAGACAACCTATATAACAGGATTTGTGGCCAAAACAATCCTGATTGGGGCTTCTTATCCACACTACTTGGTCAGAGGCCGTAGCTCGCTGTAGCACTTCTGGTCCTGCCCCAACCATGCGCGGCCAATCGGCCGCTCTGCTCACCTGGTTCTGAACGAAGGCGAAACATGGAACGAACTCGTTCCAAGTGGACCGTGATCTGGCTACAATGCATGCCGCCAATCTCTCCCTTTTCCGCGACGTTTCATGAAGTATTTGTTGTAGTTGCTCCCCCAGAATCTTCTCCAGAGCATTACCATGGATCTCCCCTCGTTCTCTCATGTTCTGATACGACTGCGTGCTTATCGTGCTTATCGTGCCTATCTCTTTCTCCCATATTGCTTTAGCTATACTGGCAACTATTTCGCGAACCAGTGCATCTGCTAATCGTTGGAATTCCTTGGGTGCGGTCACGACCTCTTCTTTCCTCCGTTCATTTCTAGCTTCTCGGATCATAATCATATTCTCGGATCATATGCTTCTGGGATCAACTCTTGGCTTCTTGCTGCATGCGTCATTTTATTCACTTTTTGCATTGATTCGTGGTTAGTTCTTATTAGTTTTCTTTATTTTATTTATTATGACAAATATTAACTTATTTTTAAGTCTCAATGTGTAAAAAAAAGTTTGAAAACTTTGCATCTAAGAATGCACGTGTTATGAAAACTATAAACCATTTCCATAATTATGAAGTTTATTTTGCGTCGAATATAGGACCAGCCATCTCTCGCGAATTTGCAGGTGTTTTATATATTTCCGACCCTTATGTAAGCGAAGACACCGTAAAGGAAAGCTGGGCTATAGACTGGGTGGAATACATTAATTGTTGTATAAATATTCCTTTTCTGGTTTATTCATTTTTCTTTTTACGTTTGAGGCTGTTCTGCCGATAACAATTTATGACGGCGTAAAAATGATTTGGGAACTGGTGTTGAAAATTACAGTTGCGACTAACACACATGTTAACATCGTGTTAGCAGCAAAATTTTCTTTTCTAGGAAATTAGCAAGAAAAATTGATGTTGTAGCAAGTTTGCATAATATCGAGTTGTGTAGCAATTGCTCAAAGCGCTACAGATTTAAACTACTTTACACATGGAGGCAATCATAAAGAAAAAGCTAGAATTATTTACAAGTCGTTTGGGAAAGCAATATTGCTAAAGGAAGCAGCTGTTTTAGATTTAAATGAAGTAAATAAAAAAAATAAGAATAAGAGGATGAAATCAACATTTAATCCATGAAATGGATTAGCTCGTTGCGAGGTTTATTAATAAAAATATGAGAGAGTACCTTCAAGCCTACTGAGACCGATGGAAGTATATTTTCTATATCGAAGTTTTTTTTATTCATAGAAATGTTCATATTCACTAAAAATGTCACATTCAGTGAAAATGGTCTTTTAAATGACAAACGTCAAATCTACGAAACAACCCCATGTTATCAACTTCGAAGCGTATTAATCCACAAAAAAATATAAATGTCAAGAAAAAATTGATGAAGCAGCAGAAAAGCTCAAAGATTGACAGATAAAAAGACCAACCATAAATATCATGCTGATTGAAAAATTAGTAGCAATTAATAAAATAGCCTAGGAATTGGATAGATCTAAAGTGATTTGGTATATAGATATTTTGTCGTCTAATATTTGAGACATAAATTTTATACGAGGGAGTTTCACAAAATATTTGGTTATTTTCATTGAAATTGGAAAATTGAGTTTAAAAGAATAGTATTTTTTTGGACACAAAAAATCTATTTCCATCTCGTAAGTTGTTAAATAACTCGTATTAAAATCATTGGTTAAAGTTGCTATATGTAATCAATTGGAATTTCCATGAAAACGTTTGGAATACGCCCTTACATATAGACTCTCATATAATTCATTATTTAAATAATTAAATTGCTCAGATTCATTAGCAATACTGCCCTAACTGTAGATGAGTTCTAAAGTAGCTTTAGAAGGCATTACCAAACTATTGTTCTTATTATTATTATGCAAGCGGGTTCGGGGAGGGACGCCTTTGCCTTCGAACGCAGTCTTACTTCTAAAGTAGTCTTAGTTATCTAAGGACTGTCGGATGGTGTTCCCCAATTTTCACAGTACTCTCATACATTCAAAGTGTCTGAGTTTGCATCTGGTTTGAGAATATGATGGATTCTCAAGCTTACCAATTTTATGCATATGGAAATTTAGAGTACTATGTCCTGTAATACAATTCCTGTCCTGTGCATATCGAGAAGTTCCTCTTCGCTGAGACTGAGCATTTAGATCTTCTTGTCACTCTATCGAATGCTTTTGCATTGGGATCTTCTTTCAATATTTTTTCTGCCTTCATATTCCCATTGTCTTATTATTTACTTTCTATGGTTTATAGTTAGACCAGAGGAAGAGTTGAATTTATCAAATCGGTTATTGCGCCTTGCGCCTTCAAACAATACATGTGCTGGTGCCCACCATTACTTAAGATATTGCCAGACTATAATCTTAGATTTCATAGATTCAATTTAAATTCAAATTCATAGATTTCAAATCATTTTCAGCAAAGGTTTTGCGTCTTTTGCCTTATCTTATTAACTACTTCGTACACTTTTTGAGAATTTCTATGCACATAATATTGAAAAGACGCTACTTTCATCAATACACATGAGAATAATTTCTTTTATCTCCTATAATGTACTAATAAAATTATCTTATTTTAAAACGTCCCTGTACATAAATAATTTAATTTGAAGTTGGACCTAAATTGCGGTAGCTTAAATGTTTCAAATTTATTTTGAAAGTTCTTGTCTCGATAGATTGTTCAAACAAGACAAGACGCTTTTCTCGCTTTAGTCCTAAAGATATAGATATATTTCAGAAAGGTGCTTGTAATCAAACTAATAAGCTCTTCGCACACGAAGTAAATCGAACATGTGATAAAATGAACATGTAAAACGATTAAATTGGTAGTGTCGCTTTTACGAATGAGTGCAAATTAGGCGATTAAACACGAGACAACACGAGCGCCTGTGTTTAGTTGTGTTGGAGATGATGACAAGTAGCAATCAGAAGATTTTCTACTCAATGGCGACTGTGAGAACGTTTGTAAAAGTAAATGCTTTCCGATCTAAAATGGCTTAGGCTTTTTGCGACAAAACTACCGATATAGGGAGAGGTGAAGTGCATTGGAGTAATAATCGATTCTAATCTCAGTTGGAGTCTACAAATTGCTAGAATCATTGCGATGTCTACAAATTGCTGTTACAACATTTGCAGTTACAATACGAATGTATGAGCAAGTTTGGGAACTGAAGCTTAGCTTGTTACATTCATTGCACAAGTCGCTTATCAGGCCATCGTTTAACTTACGGAACGCTGGTGTGATGGACAAAACTACTTTAGATCAAGTTAAGGCAAAAACTGTCCTCCATACAGAAAACTACTAGCTTTAATATAACAGGGGCTATAAAAACGATCCGAACTGCTAAAGGTGCTGCTAAATCTTTGGCCACTAGAATTGATTATATATGCACAGCCGAAAGCATCGATACAGGTTTGTGGAAGGTTTGAGTAGGCCGTCCTATCTTTCTAGAATCTATTCTGGTCTGGTTTACATACGGTTGAAGAGCTTCTGAGAAAGCTTCGGTTTAAGAGAAATATGGGAATAAGAATAAACGGAGAAGAACTGAGATTCCGAATACAATATCCTACTATCAAGTTTGCCAGATTTTTTCAGGCCGAAATATATACAAGCCTCCATTACTTTCAAGAAAATATAAGAAGAAAATATATTTTCACTATTAAAAGTGTGACATGGAACTAAGCTAGCTTTCACAGACTCCTATTCCATGCAAAAACACGTTTAATTCATTTGGGATTTAACGTACAAGATAGTACGAGGATTTACTAATTAAATTGGGCTAACTAAATAAATAATAGTTTATTATTTGATTATATATGTTTATATAATAAACTAAATAAATAATAGTTTATTATTTATTAGGAGAATTACTTAATTAATACGTGGATCAAATCAGATATTACATATTAAATTGTAGAGCCTTGTCTATTTAGAACTGAGAGTCAATTTTAAACAAACAAGTGCGGCCCACGAACTGAATAAACGTTAATATAAGTAACAATAAACACATGAAACACCATTAGATTTTAAATCTTTATTATAAATATTTATTTGTAATTAAATTTATTAATATGAATCCAACATATATAGTAATTAAAATTCTCTGAATCTATACGTCAACCCATAACAAATATTAACTTCTAAAATAACCCCAAATTACCTTATATAATTATATTCCCGGTGCCAATTTCAAATTCATGATAGATACAGGTTCAACTAAATCTATTTTGCATAAAAATATAGCACATCAAGTTTATTCTAAATATATTCGAAACGAATCCTTCACACTGAGATCTGTTCACCAAACGAGTTTCCATGACGACTTATAGTTTATTCTAATCAAACAAGTTTAGTTTATTCTGTTACCAAAATACTAATACGGATACAGCTTAATTTACCACAAATTTAGAATAGTGAGCAGAATAAAATAAATGTACTGAAAAATATTCAGCTTCTTTAGTCAAAATGAAATAATAAATATTGAAAATCTGAAATTTCTACGTCACTGTGCTGAAATTGTCACTATACTCCCAATTCCTACAGTATAATCTCGAGTATTTAATACTTGAATCAATTCTCATTGTTACAATATCAATCAAAGGAGTTTTATAGTAACCGACAGTCTGGCAATGAACACAGTAAGCGCTTAGAAAAGGCTTATAAAGTCGTGCGGAAACTCTGCAAGACGAAAATCAAAACGCTGACTAGCCTCTTACCCTTTAAGGGCACGTACGAAAAAAGTTAGACTACACAATGCAATAGTAGAATGTAGGTTCTGTCTGCAGAGAAGTGAGAGAACTTAGCACATATTAAGTGAGTGTTAAGCATTACCTTCCAAAAGGAGAGACCTGTTTGGGGCAATGATAGTTACTGCGCAGACTCCTTTGACTTCGTTAATTAAAGTCTCCAATACCAGAAGAGATCTGGAAAAGATCTCTAAATAACGTCAATAGTCTAGGGCTCTAGGCGATAATTTTTGATAAACAAATTAAAACAAATGGGCTTGTAGCTGCGGGTAGCGACAAAACTCTTTTCATTTTCGACAAGACTCTCCTGTACTCTTGTCGTTTAATTTCTTTCGCTCTTATCCAGAGCATAGCGCTTCGACGAACTTTCTCCAGCACACTCTAGTTCTAGCGAGAACTTTCAGCTCTTCAACCAAAATTCATTCCTTCCTTCTTTGCCTCTTTATCCACCGTCCGTCGCCATGATATCTTTGGTCTTCCACGTTTCCTCTTGTCCTGCGAATTTCAGAACAAAACTTGTCTATCCACAGCATCCTGGTATGGGTATTACCAATCCATTACTATTTTTTTCTCTTGATTTGAATCTATATGGCGCCTCTCGCGGTTAGTTCCAAAGATCTTCGTTAGATATCATATTTGGCCGGAAGATTCGGAGAATATTTGAAGTATCTATTCAAGAAGACCTGCAAGCTACTGGTGATTTTGGAGGTGACCTTCCATTGTCTCGTAACCGTACAATAACACACATTGGTTTCACATTGGTTCTGAATACTCTGAGTTTGATAATTGTGGATATCGTTCTTGCCCTCCAGAACTGAATGAGGGCCCCATTTGCCTTTCTGATTCTTGATCTGACATCTACGGCTGCACTACCATCATGAGTTACTATGCTCCCAAGGTACGTGAACTCTTCTACATTTTTGATGTCCTCATTGTTCACTCTTAGTGTCCTTACATATTTTGTGTTTATCTTCAAACTCTTTGGCTTGGGGGAGTTTACTTTTAGACCCACCATCTTGGCTTCGCACTCGAGGTTTTGGAGTTTCTTTTCCATATTAATATGGTTCTGTGAGAGTAGACAGATATCATCTGCAAAATCTAGATTCTCCAATCGTTCAGTCGGGTTCTGTATGTCCCTCTTTTTTTCCTTCTGTGACTTTCCTCATCACCTCATCCAGAACAAATAGAAATATGTTTGGAAACAGAATATATCCCTGGCGAACTCCTGACTTTACTGCGAATGGTTCCGTGATTTTCCATTGAAAGGGTTCCGTCGTTTCAAAGCTCAATGTTCTGGAAAATGTTACTTGAACCCAAAGTTTCTGTGTTCTTGTGTTTTCATTTGCTCATGTGTAGCAAATGTAGTCAAATACTAAATGTCACATGTACCAAATGAGTCATATACCAAATGCCTAATTTATCATGACCAACTTGTTTAGGATTTTTCTTTTAAACTTAAAACTATTTTGTTGTTTTTAATTTTAATTTTTTACGTTATATTTATTGTTATATATATTTTTTCTTTATAATGGTTGTATTTTTAAATTATATTTGAGTCTTATAGTAAACATATTTTTTATATAATGAGCTCAGTAAAATGCTTCAACAAATTATTTCATTTTACTTAAAAATTTCAATTTCAATAACTAACAAGTGCAATTAATTTATTCATTTACTTTAAAATCAATTCTCATTATCTACAAGCAGAATTGATAAAGAACTCAATAAAATCAAATAGGATTGCGAAATTTGTTCAGCGCCAAATTTGTTGCTTTATCAAAATTAATATTAATATTAAATAATACAATTATAACACTTCTGTGAACTTTCATATTTAATATGAGACTGTTGTTCGTCTGCAAACAGTTTCAGATCCTACAAAAAAGTCTTCATCTCATAGTCATTTTTAAATCTCACCAGCTTATTGGTCACATCAGTAATTTTCGACTTAAGTATACTAATTTTTCATTCATTGATATCGCTTCTAAGATGTCCACTCCTAAGTAGTCAAACGTCAAAAGGCCATATCAAACGTTATAGAGGTGTTTTATGTTTATATCTCATAGAAGAAAGTCATTGCATTTAAGAAAGATTATTTTAATTTTATAATTTATATAAATAAGTATAGTCTATTTCTTTATGATTGAAAGCAAGCACAATGTCGAAGATGTTAAACAAGTAATACTCAAATATCATCAAAATGTTTTGCTAAAAATATTTTATAATTTTGTTGAAGTACCACCACATAAATGAACTTAAAATTTAGGTCTTCAGCAATAGTAATCTGGTCTTCAGCAGAATTTAGTATGTTAACCGCTTTGCAGCTTGATTAGTGTTTTACGTAGTTTGTTGCTGTTGAAGCGCACAAACTTATCTCCAAGAGATTAGTTTGGTTTTAATTAGTTTGGTTCGTTTAATATTTAATATTTTAATTTAAGGAATATTTAAATATTATTAGGGTTAAACATTTGCTATTCCACTTCTATAAGTTCTACCAGATTTGAAGATTTTCCTGCGTTAAATTTTGGAATGTTTTGATAAATAATTCCATTATTATCAAAACAGCTAAATAATCCTATCTCTTCTGAAGTTATCATTAATTCAAATCCTTTTTAATAACAACAGACTCTATTCAATATGTAAATAATATAATCAATATTAATATCTGTAAAAATGTTAGTTTTCGAGACAAAAACTATGAATACAATATGTATGAAATACCTAAATCACGTTTATGGAGGAGTGAACCACCTTTTTACAAGTATTTTTTATTAAATAATTGATTTTTTGAACTCTGTCTCATTTATTAACATAATGCATGTACAAGCATCAATAGATGTAACATTATTGATGTATAATGCATCGATTATGTGATATGTTTGAGGGGTTTACACTTATTCAAGATTATCAACGAAATATTTATTAAATTTTGTTACTAATAACTTTTTCAGTAATGGTTTGATGAATTTTTGCGATATAAAGAGCTTCGAATAAAAGCGGAAGGGAGTGCTCTGATACAAACTGCATTTGTTGTGGTTTGGTAGTCATAAGCGATGTTATTCGTGCGACTATTGAACAAGAAGATCTAGGCGACTGTAGATGAAAGGAAGAAGTGGGAGAGACATCTAAAAAATATCCTTTCTTTTGTGTAACGAAATGCGCAACAAGTTTCATGTTAAAGAAAAATTAAATTATCCAATTGTTATCGGATAACAAATTCAATATAAATTATTTTAATAAATTAATTTAACAATTAAATTTTTAATATAATATAAGTAGCAAATAAATTAGTGCGTTCCATACGAAAAAACTTTCGCGCCAAAGCTAGTTCGTGCAAATAAAAAGAAATAGAACAGAAAGAAAAACAGTCACAAAAACAGCATCAT
>WYDF02072018.1:0-11420 GCA_009867245.2 Adranes taylori
TAACATTGAATCTTGCCTTTGCCCGGATCAATCTATGGTCGCTTCCTATCGAAAATTTGTTGAGCACCTCAATGTCAATGATTAACATAGTATTCTGCACAAAATGAATCAAACGAGTGGCAGTGTACCTCATAAATTGTACAGTTTTCAATTCCTACGTACTTTACAACTCTTTAAATTCTAGAAAAATTAGATACGTAATTTATTTATATAAAGTAGCGATGAAATGGGTGCTTGATGCAATACCAGATGAAACCAGTACTAAATATCCAAGGCCATCTACATCGGCGACTGCGATACAAAAAGAGCACCTGCACATGATCCTCCTGGAAGACTATCCATGAGTATGCGCAAACATTCCATATAGAGAAATGTCATTTGGGAAACAAACAAAAAATAGCACCGAAATAATATTGCATATGTTCAGACAATAAAGGAGGGAGACAAGTTTTTGTGCCGATTTTGTGGAATACCACTTCACAGAGGAAAATGTTTTGAACACTATCCCACACTCAAACAATATTAATTTTTTCTTACAAATGTTTCAATTTTGTGATTTAAAAATTGTTGAAAATAAACAGGAAAATAAAAAAAATATCAAATTTTCTTTCCTCTTGCATTTCTACCTAAGTTTTCAATTTTTATTTGTAAATAGTGTTTAATGAACTTGTACATGAACTTGGAGAAATTTTCTAGATAATTACTAGATCAAATAAATTAGTTGTTAGTTGTAGCACGTTCAATAACTAAATAGAAAATCTTAACGAATCAGAAACGCATACGTAAAATTATGCTAAACTAGGATAGAAAAAAAGTCCGTATCTACAAGTACAGTTTAAAGAGCCAGAAAGTTTAAACGACAAAATCTTAGCTTAGTCATTAACTAATTATAAAGTATATAATGATTCACTTCTACGATTTAATACTTCACTTCTATTGTTCTTTGTTTCATTTGTCGTTGCATTCTTATAATTTCTATTTGTAACTGTAAATTTTGAACGTGATTGAACAAGATTGACAAAATTTAACAACAAAATATATGAAATTATTATTTAAAATAATTTGAGTGTTTACAGGCTTTTGTGGACTGTGAGAAATGTATTGTCCTTTTATTTTTTAGATGGCGGGACAACATTAGGTGGCTTAGCTGGTTTAGGCGCAGTTTTACTCGTTGTAGTGCTATATCTAAATAAAAGATGGCGCTCATCATTGAAAGGACATTCATCAATGACGACAGCAGCGTCATCGGCTGGCGACCACCACCACTCCAACCAGCAACAACGTTGCAACAATGAGTCGAACGTTAGCAATGGTATGCGTGCTGCTATCGGACAAGCATTAGGCGCTTGCTGTGAGGAAGCCTGTCATCCCTCTGCCGCTGCTAGTCGATTAGCCAACTTGGCATTGCACAAAACATCAGCAACGCAGCCTAAACAACATACGGAGGAAAGACATCTAGCGGCGACAGCGGCACCACAATTAACAGCGTCTTTTATCGGAACGCATCCTTCTATGGGAAACGGACCGGTGACGGCAGCGACAAATAATCATCGGAATCATAAATTAGGTAAATAAAAAATCATGTATTTTATAAATACCTTTAAGCCAAATTTTTTTACTATATGTTATTTGAATATGACAATTTTGATGTTTTGTCGAATGTTTAGCAATTTACCGACAGTTCCATTAGCACAAACATTCTCTTTTCATAATTTTAAAATCATTGGTGAACCTAATAACAGCGGTGTATTCGAGGCTAGTTGTATCTCCAACTTAAAAACTTCTATCTCTTTTGTGGCATCTGAGATGCTGATTCATTTCTTACAAGCTTATTCTGATTTATCTCAACTTTGATGATATATTATCTGACCGGCGTTGAACATCAATAATTTTATATCAATTAACTAGTCGGAAACTTTTCTAATCTAGCAGCAGAAGAGACAATAAAATATTTTTCGATACGTAGTATTAGTACAGTATTAAAAATATTAGTACAGCATAAAATTCTGAACTCTTTGATTGGTAATTTATTCCTAAATTCTATAAAGAAAAATAGAAATCTATCGGTATGGTTCAATAATCAATTAATTTTCTTAATTATTGGAATGGATATAAGTAAGAAATAAGAACATTTGAAAACTACTCAAAACTTTCAAATATTCCTAGGAAACGTCTATATTATCTTCCAAATCTAAACAGGAGCATCTTTAAATATCCAAAGCAACACATACACGGTCACAGTATATATATATATATATATATATATATATATATATATATATATGAACAAGATATTACTAAAAACCAAATTTAATCTTACAAATAAAATTGTTTATAAATGCTCCGAGAATAAGTTTAGCGCAAAATTGGACTTTTGAAGTCACGTGTTGCTTTTAAGAAAAGATAGCTCAATATGTATTTAGTCTTCATTAAATGTTTTCATTCTAATCAAAATTATTTTTTAAGTGTGCTTACTAGTTCAATCAATTCAATTCAATTAGATTCAATTCAATAGCATAACGTACCAAATGGTGCCAACAAAAGTACCCCTGGTTTCTAATACCCTTACTGTATTTACAATAATATTCATTATAAGGAATCCTTAAGAGCGAATTTTATTTGTAAAATTAGTTATAAGAAAACCTGCTAAAAGAAAATTTCCCATGGTCTCACTCTCACTGCGTCTTCATGAATTTAATATGGGAGAGCAAAATAAAAGCAAAAAAAAAACAGACGACTTTATAATTTATATGCTCGTATTATACCTCTAAGTCTTGAAAATTCAATAAATAATTTATCATCAATCGATATATGTATTAATTCTTGTGATGAAAATAGTTTTCGAAAATAAATTAACTTGGAAGTAAATTATAGTATATATTCCAATGCCATTGTTCATGCTTATTAGTCTCAAGGGAAACAATATCATTTTATATTTAAGTAAAACACAATAGCTATTTTTGATCTCTGCTACAAGAGCAAATAAAAATGAAGCTAATTAATGTTTGTGTGTTGATTTAATAAAAATAACAAAAAAACCGCATTTAAATAAATTTCTAGCAAAAATGTTATGGACTTTCATTTTTTCGGTACACTTGTAGAGTACAGATTATAAAATTGATTAATTTGTGGTTTTTTTTGTCATTATTTCGTATTTACTTCTTGTAGCCTTCTTTCAATTCTGTGGCAAGCCTTATTAGGATTTAATACACACGGGTTGGATGTATTGTTGAAATTAAATATCTAAAATACAAGAGGTGAATTGGTTTTTTAATTAAATTCAAGATATTTTGATATTTAAAATTTTACAAAATTTTATTTTAATGTATTCTTTAAAATTATAAACAAATATAATTCTTGAATTTTCTAAGTATTTAATTTGAACGATTCATAAGAATTTTGTACAATAAATCCTAATATCTCAGGCCAGATTCAGCATTACTTTAGATTTATTATGAAAATATAAAGTAATTTTAACATTAAAAAATTAATTCGTTAATAATTTTTATATAGTGAAATACTTAGGTGATCTATTTAATTTGAAAGTAACATTTTTTGTAAAGATAGGCTTCTAGAATCGCAAAATATTTTGAATTAAATAAATTGCTACAAACGTAATTTATTTATTTTAAATAGCAAATCACTCTTAAAGATGATTGTTAATTTTTTAGAAAGAAATAAACTATAAATTCATTTTTAATTTGAAAATTATATATGTTCAAAGTAGTTAGGTATTTTAATATTAGAAGCATCATACCGTTAATATATTTGATTTTAATATATTTTATCTCTTTCAAGACAAAATAATTTTATTTCAAAATTGTTATTTGATTTTAAAATTCATTTTCCATTGTTTAAGAATATTATTTCAAAGTCAAATTAATATTTTCGTAAATCATTTCACAGTTGTTAATTTCTAAGGTACCTAATCTCTTTTTAGAAGATACGAAATTCTAAATACACGTCGAAATTTGAGCATATTTTAATTTTTACGACCAAAGCATTTCCAATGGTCAACTTCTTTTGAAGACACTTACGTTTCTAATGATAGTTTGTACCTATAATTTATTACAGAAATTTTTACTATTCTTTGCGAAGTTCTGCTACTCTCTTAACGATGGCGCTCACACTCGCGCTTAACGATCTAGCTCACGCCCCTTTGTCAACGAGTCATGAACTACATATAGAAGCAGCACACTGTACCGATGATGTTTAGCGCCATCGTTTAGAGAGTATCAGAACTTCGCAAAGAATAGTACAAATTTTTACGGTAATAAATTATAGGTACAAACTATCATTAAAAACGCAAGTGCCTTTAAAATAGCTTGAACATTGGAAATGCTTCAGTCGTAAAAATTTAAATGTGCTCAAATTTCAATGTGTCTTTAGAATTCTATATCTTCTAAAAATAGAGTACCTTTGAAATTAGCAGCAGTGAAATAATTTCCGAAAAAATTAATTTGACTTTGAAATAATATTCTTAAATAATAGAAAGAAAATTGTGAAATAAAATTAATTTCTCGTTAAAAATATGAAATATATTTAACCCAAATTTATTAGGTGTACAAATTTGTAAAAATAAAAATACTTGAATTTAATTGAAAATACAATTTAGTTCTTGAATTATGAAGATATTTAATTTCAACGATACATTAGACCAATGAACAATAAGTCTTAATGAGGCTTGCCATACAATTCATTTGGAAATTCACAAGTACTCATTGATCAGGACAGACCTTTTGACAAAGACGGACTTATAATTTGCAAATTTATTGATTAATATAACCGGTCTGATATAGAACTTTTAAGTTATTTTTTAGTAACATAATCCAAACATTTACATTTTATGTTGCAAAATTCTTTCAATGTTGTGTAACCTTTCTCTATAGGGCTAAACTATAAGAGTAATGATTTTGACATGTAATTTCTTTTTGCAGTTAAAGAAAATTCATTTGATGCCTGTGATTCGAGTAGTGAATCGGACTTTAGCTTACCGATGATGGTTCGTTCTTTCAATCATCCAAATCCTAATAACAATAGCTACAATCAACAACAATATACAATTTTGCAACATCATATGCAACAACAAAATCATTTAAATCAACAGCCATTATTTTATCAATCTGGTACGGTAGGGCCATACTTTCCTCCTAGACACGTAGGTGAGTAATAGAATTATTATTTCATGAATTTTTTATTTGTTTCATGTTTTTTTTTCTGTTTGTCATGTGATTTAATTTGTTTTATTTATCTTTTTTTGAAACGATGGATGTGTCAGCTATAAATAATTTGTTGGATATTCCTCATATTGTTTAACTTTTGTTTATTGTTACATTTTTTAATGAAAATTTAATCACTCAGTTCTTGAGATTTCATGTTACATATTATTATGTTTATATATAGTACGTCTATATTATGTTTATATATCCCCTATCAACCCGCAATGGCCAGCGTGATAGGGAATATTGGCTAAAATCCCCCGTAGTATATGAAAGTACAAGCTCAGCAACGGCTCTCAGTCCCCGGCGGTCCGCTTTCCCCTAACCAAGGTAGCGGTCAGATAAAGATGCGGACAGAGGGTGCTAAGAATCACCGGGTTCGACTTGATATCACTAGAATCGAACCAAACTGGATGAGTGCAGCACTGGATCGAGGACGCTGGACTAGACTACGGGAGGCCTATGTTCAACAGTGGACACAACTTGGCTGATTGATGATGATGATATAGTACGTTATCTGTAACGCTTGCTTCGAGAATTTACTGGACGTTATTTATATGCATATACATAAAAGCGTTGCTTGTTTAACAATATTAAATATTCACACTATAACATGATACACTACACGTTTTATCATCACACATAATCTAACTTACAACGTTGCCGGTTTAGCCATCACCGTACATCCCTCTTCTTTTATTTAAACCTTAATATTTCATTTTACATTTTAGCATTGCGTTATCATATACATATAGCAACTTAAATTATTTTTACTAAGTCTGCTCATCATATCTTTTCGGCTTCCTAATATTCCTTTTACGTTTTCTCCTTTTCTTCCTGTTCATTTACAATCTTTGTTTTCAACTCTAGTAGTAACGGTTATAGGAATTTCCTATTTCTTCGCATATTTTGCTTTTCTCTTTCTACATCGTATGATCTTGGGTTATTTAGCTATTTCACGACTTTTCCTTCACGACCCGTATCTATTATCCACACGATCCTTGTTTTAAGTGTGACTTTTCTCTTGCCATATGACGTCTGTCGTAGAACTTGTTTTGTTGTTCGCGTTCTATTTCCATTTTTCTTCTAATAACTTCGTGATTTGGAGTCTCTGATTTAAGATAATCTTTAGGTGTAAGTAATATATCTCTAAAGTTTATTCCCATTAACAATTTAGCTGGTTAATCGCCGCATTTGAGTATAGTGTTTCTATAGATTAGCAACCCTAGGTTTTCACCTTCATTCTATTTGAACATATTCTTTACTATTTGTAGGGAATGTGGACAGAAGTGAGACAAAATTTCGTTTTTGGATATGCAAAATTTAGCTGTCATCATTTCACTGATATCTTCTGACGAAAGTATAATTCTGACTTTGCTTGTATAATGTGTATCAAAATCAACGCCAAAAAAGTAAAATTGAGATGTTTTTTGATTATGTTGTTTTCTTTTCAATGGTGTTTCTGCCCCATAATGGCCCAACTTGTGAAATATAAAAAATATCACTCGTAGATTTGGAATATAATATATGAGTTATAAAAGAAAACAAATTATTATTTAATTTAAATAATTACTCAAGAATTCACATTTATCTGATTTCTATTGAATCCAAATTGATACTGAACTTGATGAAACCTTGCTGCCTTTTGATAGTTCCAATCAGAACTGGATCTGGTAGAATCATTCTGATATCATTTACTTCAACTGTTGCTTCATAGGGATTGATAGGAAAAACAAAACTGGAGACCTTACTACTCTTCCTGAGATAATTAACAAATATAACTTCACCGGATTCTATAACCCTAGTAAATTTTCTTTTTTTTTCTAAGAATTCTATGAGAACATATTCCGCCTTATTTGGTTTTTTCTCTACAGGCTCAAAGCTGAACTGTTCTGGATAGACGTCAATTTCATCATCCAGTTCGACAGCCGTTTCATTGTCACTGAATTCTTCCCCTTCTGATTTAGATGAAAAGTTCTTTTATTTTTCCTTTCTTAGATATCATCCCCCCGATTTTCGCACGGACTGTCTTCTCCATTTTTCCTGTGCTCTCTCCTCTATAGCTCTCTCTTCCGGATTGTCAGTTAGTATCTCACTTTTTCCTTTGTCCGGATCTTTCCTAGCATTCTTCAGTGCTTTCACCGTAGGGAACCCCATCAATTTGTGTGAAGAAACGAATGAGTTTATTTTTACTACTGTTTCTCATTTGTTACATTTTCACCTGGACTCAAATTGGCGAGCGAATGACCTAGCTGTTCATTTTCTAAAGATTGACCATCTTGTGTTTCTTCAGTTTGGTGGTTGTCAGGCTCGATGATGTTCGATCGATCTGTTATTTTACTCGACAGGAAATCGATCTCGGTGAAAATATGCTTCCCATAGAAATGTGGACTTTCATGATTATCCATTATCAGTAAATTCGGATTAACTTTCGAACTGGATGTTTTGAATGAAATGTTTAATCACTTCCTCGAACAATTCAGTCGCCATCCACCCAGAAAGATTGGCTAACCTAGGTGGAGCGCCAATGATCATGTGCTCCTTGAATAGCTTCCTTGGAAATATCATCACCGATGGGAGAACATTCCCAGTAGCATTGATAATGCAACATGTCTTTACGAAAGTACCTCTGCACTTGTACATTTACTAACTTGCTTGGTATCTCTTTCGGTTACGGCTTTGTTTGGTTTCTTCACAGTTGTAGTTGTAGTTGCGTAAATATTGAAGATCCTGGACGGGTCAGCAAACATGTTTGTTCTTTCCAACACACTGAAGAATTTAGAAGAGCGAGACATTATGTTGGTTGAAGGACGTGGCCCACGTCCTTCAACAATGTACTACAACCAAACTACAACCCTCAGTCTGTCTGATACTCAATACTGAATATCGTTTCATGAATGACTGAAGCCTGTCGACACCGGTTTGTTTATTTCTAATCCAATACAAACAGATAATATTACAACGGAAGGGCGGGCGTAAATGTAAATTATCCTGGTACAGACGGTGAGTACGTTATGAACACTAGAAATCACTAAAGCTGCGCAACACCTCGTAACACGTCGATGTTACTGTTGCCGAGTGGGTAATGCTAGCGTAAACCGGAATCGTACACCCACGTAACGCCTCGAATACGCCGACGTTACTGTATCCGACATCGACGTTGGGTGTCTAACACCAATGTAAGCCAAAACTATTCACTGTAGTGAAGAGCGGTATGAAATTATTACAATTGCGAAACACCTCGTAACACATCGATATTGCTGTAGTCGAGTGACTAAAACCAACGAAAGCGAGAATTAAACACCCCAGTGGAATAACCATTCTAAGACAAGTAAGACCTCGTAATACGTCGATGTTACTGTAGGGTGGTTAAGTCCAGCGTAAGCCAGTATTATATACTCTGGTGTATGGTGCGGGAAGGAATCACTATGTAACACCTCGTAATTCGTCGACATTACCTTCAGTTGAAGAGGAAATAGGTTGGTAATGGGGTAGGAACAATAACCAAGCTATTCGACATACATACAATTCAATCAATCAGTATATGGTATAGAAAAAAGCTCAGCGAATGTGTTACTATCTCAGTGACTGTCGCTCTGCCTGTTGCCTCGGCATGGCTGGTTTGGCAGCTCTGCTGCTGGCGCTGGATGACTTTTCTTCGAGTTCGCAAAATTGGAACTAAATTATTATGCCAAAAATCCCGCTGTTTATAGACGGGAGCCTTTGCTCAACATCTACTCCGTTATACGGGTCTATGTGAAGTCTTCACACGTTGCTTTATTACGTGACACGATCTCGTCACTCAATCCTCTGTAAATCTCGATATTCATCCTACCCTACGATATTCATCCTATTGATAGGTAATAAGATTATCAGTTAGACCTATATCATCTTTGTATTTATAGTATGGTTGTAATTTTTCTGTTAAAAATCTTTTTTCTTTCCAACCGTTTGCCATTTCTTCTTTTAGTTTTAACATATCATATCCTTTTTGCATTTCTTCTGTTTCTTTTCCTGATTCATCTTTTACAATTTTTATATACTTTTCGCTCTCTTAATTTGTAGTACATCTTTATCTTCACATCCTTCTTTCATAGGATTCTGTGAAAATACATAAGTAATGTAAAATTCTTTTCCACTAATATATTCTATATCAAAGTTTATTAATCTCATTCTGAATATTTTCAATCTAAAACTCCATTTCTGAAACTTTTAGTTCTCAATATTGATAACAGTGGTTTGTGGCCGGTTTTTAGGGTAATTTGTTTCCCTATTATATATTGTTGGAATCTTTCACAACACCATGTTAATGCTAAACATTCTTTTTCTATTTGTGCGTATGCTTTATCGCTATCGTTTAAGGATTTTGAACAATATAGAACTGATTTCCCAAGATTTGTCTTTTGTTTTTATTCAAGGACACCTCCTATTCCATAATTACTTGCATCAGCGGAGATTCTAGTTTTTTTTCGACTTCATAGTTGCTAGTATACGAGTTTTTGAAATAAGCTCCTTTAGATCTTCGAAACATTTTTTCTGAGATTCATCTTTAGCGATTATATGCCCCATAAATTTAAGTTCTTTGAATTTAAATTCGCATTTCTCGCTATTTAAGGTTATTTCTTTTTCTTGGAACCTATCCAATAAGTTTCGTAAATTGTAATCACGATCTTCTTGGTTTTTTCCAAAAAGAATAACATCATCTTTACATTTCTGAAATCTTTGACGATTTCAGTCAGTCATTACTCGTTGATAAACTTCTGGTGAAGACGATAATCCTTGAGGAAGTCTTTTATAAAAGTATCTACCAAAAGTAGTTTACTGTGCTATATTTTCTTGATTCCGGATGTAACCCTAGTTGATAAAATCCGTTTGTTAAATCTGTTAAATCTAGTTCATTCCGTCTAGTAAAGCGAGAGGTATTCTTCTTGGATTTGGCAGCCTTCAATCACTTGAATCTTGTATAGGTGATTTTTAATTTCTCCTGTACCTTTAAAAATCACCTATACAAGATACTTGTGGAAATTCTTCTTTTATTTCTACTTTGAAGTGTTCGCATTTTATTTTATCTAAATGCAGTTTTTTACCATCCACCTTTATTTTTACATTTTTCATATTCATTAGATATAGTTTGACGATTGCCAGACGACTCAATAGATCTGATCTTCTATCTGTTACATAAGCTTTCATACGCCCGTGTTTTTCTCGCATTCGGAACGGTAAGTTCACTGTTCCTAGAACTTTTAGTATTTTATTGTTTGGTCCTTTTAATATTTCATTATTACATTTATTTCATACAGTTTTAAATTTGACTTTAATGTAATCATTTAGACGTAGTACTTGAGGTGTCCTTGTATGTTGCACTTTTTGCAGATTACGTTTTTACCTGGGCATAGGTCTAAAGTATTGAATTTATTTCCGCATCTTGAGCATTTTTATTATTATCAAAGTTATGCCCGCGTGTACTGTTTCCTTTTACGATCTTGATTTTTGTTTTTGTATTGGTCTAGTGTGTAATTGTTTGATTGTATATTATCGACAAGACCTCTCATATATTTTGTTCGCAATTCTTAATTTAGATTTTTTGTTCTATCAGATTGAGTTTTTATCAATTGCCTTTTGCAAAGTTAAAGTATCATCCATTGGAAGTTTCTGAGAATTTGTTATCATTAATTCTTATTACAAGTTGATCTGTCAAGAGTTCTTCTTCCATTTGACCAAAGTTACATGTTTTGCCTAGTTCCATTAAATCAGCCATATTTTCTTCTGCATTGTCAGTTTCTAACTGCTTTCTATTGTTAAATTTTGCACGTTCATAAATTATATTTGTCTTTTTAACAAAATAATTTTCAAATAAATCAATAGCTTTTTTATAAGTAAGTATATTTTCCTCTTTCTTTTGTAATGTATTTAATAGTTTACTGACTCCAGTACCCATGTGGAGTAAAAGATTATTTTTAATAATAATAATAAGACCTTTTTGGCATATTCCTAATACAAAATTAAAAATAACAAGAAACAACAAAACATAATTCAGAATCATAATGATAAAACAATTTCCTATTTTCATCTATAATCTACACCTAAACTTAACTTAACCTTAGCAGAAGAAGAAAAGGCCATTATTACTTTCTATCCCCCACCCCCCCCCCCCCCCCCCCCCCCCTTCACTCCCTCACACCCCTTTCACCCACCCCTCCC
>WYDF02072029.1:0-11419 GCA_009867245.2 Adranes taylori
ATATCAAATATATATATATATATATGATAAATTTTATCATATATCATATATATATATATATATATATATATATATATATAATGCAAATAAATATATAGTGCGCTATTTTTGTGGCCATTTTGCAAAATTGTTCAACGACAACTGCAGATGGGGGTTTGCAGTTTCCACTTTTGGAGTACATGCCCAGTATGCTGTCTCATCAGCGTAAAAGGCATAATGAGTATAAGGAGAGGTTGGTGCTTCAGGATCGTGACAGTACATAATCTATAAGAGGGGGCTAACGATGAACCCCTGGGTTACCCGAGCTTGTAGGTGTATAGGTTTGGAGTCAGAGAGTGTCTCCTATTTTAATTTGACGTGAACAGTCTGATAGGTATGATTGAACAATTTTCTGTGTGTTAGGGTGAAGTATGTGAAGCTCATGAAGTTTCCAAATCAGCCGAGCATGCTAGACAGAGTCAAGGACATGGGAGATATCCAAGAACACAAGAATACTGCCAGGGAGCAGTGGCAATTCTTTAGAGCACAAGTGAGTTTCAATACCTTAAACAAAAATTTCCCAATATTTCAGATGCAAAACTTTTTGTGGGACGCCAAATTAAACTTCTATACGATAAAATATTTGAAGAAACCTTACGTGACTTGGAGCCTTTTTGCTTGGGATGCTTTTAAAAGTGTGACCCAAAATTTTCTAGGAAACACAAACTCTGACAATTATTACACAGCACTTTGTAATGATCTACATAGAAGTTACCACAAATTGGGCTGTAATATGAGCAACCTCGGCAACGCCAGTAACGAACACTGTGAAAGGTTTCATCAAGACATTTCCATTGCACTAGCCTGCGATGGTTCCATTTTTTAATGATTCCAAAGTATCTTGGTACGCTGAACTTGAAAATGACCTTAGTTTCTTTCCATCACATGAGAATTTTTTGCAAATCGCAATTTGCCAAATGTAGTATATGTCGAAATATATCACAAATATGAGACTTAATGACAAAGTGAAACAGGTTTGTTTCGTATAAAACGTATAATTTTGCGGCTTATAATAGACATTAGAATATTGAAAATAAAAATTCACGATTTTAGTCGTTGTGTCGACGTCTATTTGGGCCATGCTCTGTTTCAGACTTTTCAGTGCGTGTGCTCTTCTGGAATCATCTCGGTGCAACATTCAGCAATAGCCCGCCATCAATGTAGTATTCCATCTTCCTTGGTAACGCTTCTCCATTTTTTATGGAATCTCTCACCCATCTCTTCACTAATGGCAGCCAGATTCTCAGGAAAGTAGTCCAAATGTAAATGTAGGAAATGAATCTTCAAACTCATAGAACAGCGTAAATTTTGGTGCTTCTGCAGCATAGTATCAACGATAGACTTGGTATTCGGATTTTTCTTGTCGTTCAGAAACTTGATTACTTCCATTACATTTTCAAAATTTCCATCTTTGCAAAGTTTTCTAATGTCCGAATCCGTAAAGCCTTCTGGTTTTGCGGTTGACAAGGACAAGGCGGGCAATTTGTTACAAATCTGGAAACATTTGCCATCTTTTGGTAAGGCTTTCACAAATTGCTTCATCAGGCCTAATTTAATGGGTAGAGGTGGAAGGAGAACTTTCTTGGCTCGATGAGAGGTTTTTAGAACACATTTTTTACTCCAGGCTATAATGGCGCTCGTTGTAACCAATTTTTCTGTTTCCAATGATTTTTCCCTCTCTCTGCTATCCCTTTCAAATAAAAAACAAGGGACTTTTGTGTACCCGCCTTGCTGTCCAAGGACAATGGATATACTTTGAGATCACCACACATGATCCAGTTATGATTCTCGTATTGAATTTTCTGGAGAACAAATAGTAAATTGTCATAGCATTCTTGTAAGTGTACAGAATGCCCTATGGGTGTTGACGCATAACTGTTTCCGTTGTGTAGCAGTACAACTTTAAGGCTTCGTTTCAGCAAATCGATGAATTGTTTCCAATTAGTGCTTTCGTACGGAATGTTGAATGTCTTAGACAAAAACTCCCGCTGCGAATAAATTCATATCTTTAAGCCCTAAACCAAGTAATTTTGAAGCCTCTTTGGTCAAATGTAAGTCGTAAATGAAATCGTTCAGTTCAGTTTGTGTAAATGGTTGTAGAGCAGAATTGTCAGGTTCGTACTCCACTTCATTATCTACACTTGATTTAATTTCTGAACCATCTACTTCAGGTAAATGTTCTGGTTATATACGCACTGGCACATCTGAACCGTCAGGGACAGGACGTAAAGCTGATGGCAAATTTGGTTACATGTGATTGAAACCGTGTACACCGGTTGCGCAAGAGTAACAATCATGACTATGATTTTGTGGCTCTCACCAAACCACTGGAATGATAAATCTGAAACAATGTTGTTCACCCTTTGATCACCATCTCAGTCCTTCAACACACGTATAGCAAACATAGTGGGGTGCCCAAGTTTTATCTAAATCTCCTACTTTTACACGGAAATCAGCGAGATACACTTGACGCACGAACGATGTTATATCTCTTTCTTATCTTAACTCACCATTAACTCATCATAAATGTAACAAAAGGAATCTGCATACCTTTTACATCCTCTTGATATCATTTCGAACACTGTATGTGTCCTTTTTAACGTATATCCGCCGACACAGACAGCGTTGATCGCGGATAATACGCACCAACGCTTGTGTCAACATTGACAGACAGCCAGCTGAGATGTATTGTATGTTTAATTACGAACGTGCTGCCATCTACCAGTTTATGATGTGAACGATTAGTTGTCATCATTAACCGACAGATGCTAGCATTTCCTATGTATTTAAATCTGTCAGTATGTCTGACAGATTTAATTCCTATGATTTTTTCCCGATATATAACACATTTTGATAAATTGCAATTTGCAAAAAAATCTGACGTGATGGAAAGAAACTAATAATTCAGCGCACAACATACATAGGATTCCATCATCAAAACATGAAAAACAAGATACAACCGAAAAAATGCAGGCCTGTGAGTATTGGAAAACTTTATTAGGGCAAGTGGAATAGAGAAATGCTTGCTGATTATTCTTGGACATTGATATCAGAAAGTGCCCAAGAATAGTATAAAAGAAACGTAAAAAGAAAAACATTTTAAACAAGTCGATAGCATACAGCATAGTTATCTAATTAATATTTTTACTTTTCAATCATTTTTTTCCAAAACCTGACGTGCCAGAATTCATTTGTTTTCATGACTATAATTAAAAGTATAAAAGAAACAAAAATCGTACATAGTTTGTAAACAAAAATTAAATAAAAATGAACATTTGTTGAATGTGTTATGTACGTGAGAAAACAATTTTTGCATGACGTATATTACATGCCAATATATGTTAATTACAAGTTATTGAACAAATCTTATACACAATTAACTTGTATAATTGATATATATATATATATATATAGAAATAAAGCATAATTTTGACACATTAATCGATCTTTCATCATTATGTTTTCTTCTATAAAAGCATAAGAAGAACGTGTTAGATATAAAATAGATTCATATATCATATTCCCACAATTTATCATAATTATTCATTATTCATGCACAGATATCATTTAATCTAACAAAACAGTTTGTTCTATTAACAATATGAGAGAAATTTGATTAAAATTTAGGTTGTGTAAGAATAATAATAAGTAAACAGTGAAAGGATATACAGAAAGTACCATTATAACTTAATGTAGTCTTCTGGTAAAATCAGCAGGAAATATTCACTAATAGACTGCATGAATTATATAACATGATGATCAAGTTCTTTAATATGCTTATATTGTATTTGATGTGTAGTTTTTTTTATAATTGCATTAGCGCGCGAGAAAAGTGTCCTGATAAGGTCATAAAATTAGATCAACAATGGCTACTAATTCTACAACATATTTATGAGGATGGGTCATATTTTTGAGGTACCATTATTTATGAGGAGTTCTTTTTTTTTCAAAATAGGAGTTCCTCTTCAAAAGAGGGGTTCCTCTTTTCTTTTTTCAAAAGAGGAATGCCTATTTTTATTCAGACAAGGAGTTCTCTGTTATTTCAAAAGAATCGATTTATTTTATTAAGCTTTGATGGTAAATGCTTGTGTACAACCCAACAACATTGATTGATACACATAGAATGCGTTGGCCGTTGCGCTGGCCGAGAAGAGAAGGGAACATCACATAGCGACTAATGTGTAATGATGGCTTTCTTGTTGAAGCCTCATTAGAAAGGAGTTACTATTTTTGAAAATAAAGGAGGAGATACATTACTCGTGAGGAGTTACTCTTTTTACATATATGAAGGCTTTCAATTTATGTGAAGAGTTACTCTTTCCTTTTTCATATGTACCGATTCATTTTTTATAACAATGTACTCGAGGATGATGATGGTGATATTTGTGGACAACGTATCGCCGAGGACTTCCGTTTAATGTTGATGAGTCACGTCACACATTTATAATAAAATAATAGTTGTAAGTATTACGAAAATGCATAAGTTGGCAGTATGTATAACTTTATTTGTTTTTCTTTGAATAGATAAATCATAGAATTGCTATAGTAAACGTCAATTCATTGCTTCCTTTCACGAGTATTATAAGCAACCAGAAAACAAAGAGGAAACGAATAAACAATAAATATTACATCACATCGTACTAAATACTTAAATAGTTGGTTCTATTTCTCCTTACCTCATAGGACTTATCTCATTTAAGGCATCACAAATAAAACACAGCTACTGCCTCATTTTCATTTTAAAACTAACTATTAGCCATCACTAATACGGACAGCTATAAAAATGTGCTTGCCATTTGAACTAACCTATTATATTATCTTACCACATTTTTCTGTGTTTCACGGGGAATATGTCAAGGAGAATTTCAAATGACGAGGCGTACCATATGCATGCAGTAGTGACAAAACTTCAGGCCAATCTTCAGGAATTGTAATCTACGAAATGGACTTGTAGAATTTTAATGCCTTGCTATGCTACAGTATTTGTTTTAAAACTAAGAAACCATGTAAAAACTGCGGTGGTGCATGATAAACTATTAATGGAGACATGGAACCGGGTGCAGGTGCAGTCTGTGTTGAACACGTGTACTTAGAATTCCCAGAACTTCTACTAACTATTTAAATATAATATGAATGCATTTTAAATTTATCGAAATATAATTTATGAAGCTAATGGTAATCTGCTTCTAGTAAATCACATTAAACTTGACCCATTATTCAATCGTACGTGGCATTATCTCAGTAGGCTATTGATATACTCTATAGTTATACCCCATAATATATTTAAAATCTGTATGGTGACCAGGATTAAATATTCAAATACTAATAATGGTTTAACACTAGTAGACTCGGGAAACATCATAGGAACAAATCTTTTGCATTTTATCACACCTATAACTTGATATTATTGCAGCTAAGATATAAATTTTTTGAAGGGCGTAAACTAACCACACGTATTCTGGATCCGAATATTTTCATTTATTGTGTAACAATGTACAAATTTTGGCTTGACCCGCCCCATTTAGCCAAATGTTGATTACTGAACTTACTGGAGAGCAAAATATTAGCAATAGCTGTGCGCTTCTATGCTCATCAAATACTTGTCCAAATTATTATAGACCATGCTTTCTTTCAATTTAAAGCAATTGATGTATATATATATATATATATATACATATAATATATAAGTGTACAAAATGTGTACATGCCATCATTTCTGGTACTTGTATGAAATATAAAATTTGACTTCTCCTAAGTACAATAATAGCTATATCACAATAGCTTACATTTGTTCACCGAATAAATCGCATTATTCTAATTTGTGAGAACTGAATATTATTTGTAAAATTAAAAAATGTTACCAACTTACGACGAGATTTTGTTTCGACGTATTTGCGTACTTATCAGGCAAGTGCATGTAACAGTTTCAATCTAATGGTACATTGTGAAAAAAGCTGAAAAATTTCTGGTTGCCGTGTTCAGCCATAAGATTGCCGTGTTCAGTCCACAGTAGCTTAAAGGCGTGCATTTATATCAATGTACCATTAAAATAATATCATTGTACCATCATTGTTCACAATGTACCATTAGATTGAAACGTTTACATGCACTTGATGAGTAGACCTGATAAGTACGCAAATATGTCGAAGCGAGATATCGTCGTAAGTTGGTGTCATTTTTCAATTTTGCAATTAATATTAACTTCTCATAAATTAGAATAATGAGATTTATTCGGTGTGAACATTTGTACGCTATTGTGATATATCTAAATATTGTACTTAGGAGCTTTTAAGTACAATATATATATATATATATATATATAATAGAGTTACTAACGAAATTCATATTTCTTATTACTTGTCCCTTGAAAAAATGTTTACCCCGCCCGAGACTCAAATCCGACCCTCTCGATTGCCGCTCCATTCCTCTTCCAATTGAGCTAACGGGCACCAATTAGACGACACAAATAATTTTTAATATGTATATGTTTTCCGTATCTATTAAAATAGGTAACTTATATGTCAGGATTTGTTTTGGCCAGCTGTTTGCAACCGTCGATCGATTCATTCGTCGTCGTGTAGATGGAGCTTCATGCATGTTTTTATTAATTTCTATCCGCGCTGCTAGCGGTTACATGTTAAACTAAATATTTTGAGTACGAATGCGAAATGAATACGATAACGAAGCATCAAATATTCAATTATACATGTGACCGCCAGCAAAGCGGAAAAGGAATTAATAAAAAAAACATACAGGAGGCTCCATTTACCCGATGACGAATGAATCGATCGACGGTAGCAAAGAGGTGGCCAAAACAAATCCTGATATATAAGTTGCCTATTTTAATAGATACTGAAAACAAATACATATTACAAATGAGAGAGGTTCGAGTTCGAAACCCGGACGGGGTAAACATTTTTTCGACCCGAGTAATAAGAAATATTAATTTCATAATTTAAATAATGCAAGCATGGAGGTTTAACCACGAAACATCGTATATATATATATATATATATATATATATATATATAAAGAAATTACATAATCCCCACAGATTTTTTAATAGTTAAATTCATTTTAATCGGAAGTTGCTAATCTTTGTGATTTATCTATCACTCATTCATAGTAAATGAATAATTTCACAATCAAAGTGCTAAAATTTCGATTATCTAATTATGGAGCTATATTAAAATGTGTGGGCTTCAGGCTCTTGTAATCAGATTAAATAATCGTAGAGAGAATATACTTGTTTTAATTTTATTTCACCTATTAATCATTCAAATCGTACCACTTACTGTATTCGATTGCTGCTTATATAGTTATTTGATTTATATTTCTTTTCCGATTAAACAGTTAGCAACCAATTTTTTGTTGAAAATCTAATATTTCTTCAAAATGCACTTGATTTAAACTTCTTAACAATTTGCACGAAATGTATATTTCCTTTGATTTATAGTTTCTTTAACGAAAAGACTCCTAAGTAATCTGCAAAGTCGTACACTAGAGACAATTAAGTGATTTTAAAAGTGATTTTGGACGGCAAAGCTGTCCGCGCCGTAAGCAAAGATGGGAAAATTCATGCGTTGGCGAATTCGTGCATAGACGAATTCACATGTCCACGCCAAACTACACCAAACTAAAAATTTCCCAATAATGTGACTACAGTGCGTCCAAGTCAAGGCGGGCAGCAGACCTGTTATTATGCGGAGCACGGAATTCTTGCGTTGGCGATTTATAGGGTAGACTATTTATAGGGTAGTCAATTTATAGAGTAGCCGATTTATATAATAAGCGATTTATACGGTTGGCAATTCATAGGAAACACTAGTTTTAAAATTACAGGGTGATTAACAACTTCGTGCATTTATTTTAACAGGTGATAAAGCAAGTGTTATCGTATTACATCGACTTCTCAAAAAAGATTTTTTTTTGATAAGGTTCATTTTTTAAAGGCAAAATGAATCGATAGTTTGGAATTTAGGCAGTTACACTGATGTATATTCAAAACATTTCACAATTCATAAATCTATATACAGCCACTTTGGGAATGTGAAGGTCTGTAAAAATACTGCTTAAGCGATAAAACTATTTACAAGTAGACATAAATTGCTGGACACCAACTCTGCACTATGAACAGAACATTTCGATACGTTTTAAATATCAAAAAAATTTATGCAAAACATAGAAAGCATGACAGCAAGTTACCTTGATTTATAAATTATATTCTAATAAATTCGAACTGTAATAAATTCCTATTCCATTCGAGAAGGCGTATTACTTCTGAAAATCTGAAACCAGATATTCAACAGGTAATAAATAGCTGCATTCCGTCTTTTCCAAAGTTAGCAGTATATACATCTTTCAGATATTTTAATTCCTCTGCTAGCTCCTTTCAAATATCTGAGGAGTACATCTCAACCAACAAAGTGCCCAATGATTCGATTTAGTTGTCGAAAGCTTCAAGAGATGCCCAAACAACCGAAAATAGTTCGTTCAATGATCTCACGAACTTAAATCGCTGTGTCATGTCGCCAATTATAGAGGCCAAAATCACAAAATAAATCTCTCTTTTAAATATTCCAAATATGCCTCTAGATTAGCATAAAGTTGTAGTTCTTCCTTTTCTTCGTCTGAAATTCTTTTAACGCTTTCTATTTCGTTGTCTTTCTTCCCCAACGGCTAGAGTTTTCGTCAGAATGGCCTCCAATTTATCGTTGTGCATCTCCTTTAGTTATTTAATCAATGCATTCAGGTTGATTGAAGCTATGTCTAGCGTTCCTCCACCTCGCTGTTTTGTCAGTATTTATATCGATGAAAAAAGCAAGAAGTTGAAGGTTTTGACGTATTTCATTAAACCAAATACATCTCTCCGACAGTCTGGGCTCAGGTTAAATTTTAGTATCTGAAAAATTATCCCGGAAGATGTCTGGCAATGGGTTTTACATTATACACGCTACCGGATCATCTGGTTTGTGACATTGAATGTAAGTTATTAGGTACATTGCTCTTAAAAATTTTCCAATGTTGTGTGGACGAACGGAATCAGTCGAACATTTTTTGTATAGATCCAAAGCATGTAATAGTCGGAATGCAACTTTACAGCAAGACTATTCTTAGCTAGAATTATTGCTTGAACCCCTCTATAGGCACTTTTCATGTTACTACCGTTGTCATAGCCCTATCCTCTACTGTCGTTAATTGGGATCCTATGCTCTTCTAGTTTATTCAAGATCAGTTTTGCAATAGCTACTCTAGTTTTTTAGAAGAGTCTTCAAATCATGACAATCGTTCTTTACTTCATATGATGTCTGACAGCCTTCAGGGAAAGACACCTAATCATAATGGCTGTTTGTTCTATGTGAGACGAGCCAGGGGTTGCTCTACTATTACTGAAAAATACTTTGCTCTTCCACGCTGTTCTAAACTATTTTTGTTGAACATAATTGGATTAGTTCATTTTGGATTTCCCAGGACATGTAATGTACCTGCAATCTTGTTCCCTCTTCCTACGATTTGCAGGTGATGATTCAGAAATGACGCGTAATTTGCTAAAAGTTCAAGCGGGCATAAAAAGTTTTCGTTAGAAGGATCACCAATTCTGGCACGAAAAGCCAGATGACTCCTATCTGACAAAAACAGAGTAACATGTAACAGATGTTATAAAATATCCTCTACTTAATGTGTTTATTTTTCGAATAATTCAGTAATAAGTCACTTAATGTTCCATCAGCTTTAATTTTTATTAGTTACATCCTGCCGAGGATATAGCTGTTTTATGGACTTTAATGTTTTCATGTTCATGTACTATCGCGCGGAATTTTTTACACCTCTTCGCAGCGAAATACCTATCATAGGCTGCAAAGAGGGATCTTAGGTCTTTGGGTAAAGATGTAAATAATTTGCAGGGTAAACAGAAAAAAGCTTCTCTTACCCTACTCTATATCAACCAAACCTAGATATACACTCACCATTCACCATTTCATCTGGAAGATAGTAACTGGAACTGAAGCTCCTACTTTGTCGTCAGGGAAATTATTTGACAACTTTAGATGCGAGTACTTCAAATCGATAGATCTAACAAAATTAAAGTCTTCTATGTCAAAGGTTTTCTCGAATGCCCTTTCGGCAGTTGCATTGTTCAATAACCTTGGTTGTTTTGATTACGATGGCGCTGGCCGCGCACTTGAAGTTGAAGAGTTTGCTCGATAATCAGACAAATGAACTAAATGCTGATCATCCATTTCTCGGACTAAATCAAACTCAGGCTTAAGCATCGACCGCACCAATGCAACTTCTTCACCAATAATGTTTTGCGTACTTATATCTTGTGACGATCCTGCTTCTGAATCAAATAACTTCTTGATAGGTTTGAGAAAATTTCCTAATGAAAGTTGACCTTTTCGAGCCTCCTTTTCTCTTTCCTATTTGTCCTTTCTCTTTTAAGTTTTTAGGCATCTTCAACTTGGATAATGCAATGATTGGAATAATTTCACTTAGGACTAACACTGCTCCCCTAAGAATACTCACTATTTCACTATTTCTAAGAATACTCTATAAAGAGAAATTATTCAAGGGAAGGATAATAGTAAATAGCCCCTTAATCAAGCCTAGGAAGGTTTATTAATTTGAAATTACGATTGATGACGTCGCACATGTTACTGGGAAGTTGATTGGTCGAGATTTTTAACACTGGATAGTATATAAAGGAAAATTTACTTACGAGCACATCTTACGGTTCTCAAATACCTTAGAAAAAGGTTTATTAAGCCAGTAAGATGGCAACTTAAAAGATCCTACGTTTGATCCTGATAGGGAAACAAGTAGTTCTAGCTCTAAGTTCCTAGACGATTTAGAATATAATGACCCAATTGAAAATATTCCAGTTATCGATTCACCTGTTGATTCAGACCACACTGGCAGAACAACAGCAGACCCTAATAGCGAAGAATGGGCGGATATAAAAGCTGAGTCAATGGTGTTATCGTTTACTGGCGTATGGGAAATCAATGTTAGTAACATTCTGCCTAATCCAGATCCAATAGGTAACTTTATGCTTTTTGTTTTGACATTTCGACAAAATTATAAAGGAAACCAATAGAAGGGCAAATACAATATTTACTTCCAAAAAGACAAGGTTTTTGTCTCTACAAGTAGAAATAAAAAGTGGCAAAATATTTTGATTGATGAAATGCTTGGTTTGTGATTGTGATCGGTTTGTGTTGTTTATTTGTCACCTTTAAATTTCCTCTTTTAGCCAAGCAGTGGAGTCGCGATCCTTTGTACTTTCATCCCATATTTGGACAAACGATGTCTAGAAATAGGTTCCAAGTGATTCCAAGAAACCTTAAATTTGTTGACCATGCTACGCTAGACAAGAATG
>WYDF02072040.1:0-11419 GCA_009867245.2 Adranes taylori
ACGTAACGGGGACTGTTGAATATTATCACTTATGCTAGCAAGGCGCATCTACCCTTACCTTGCTTTTTTAAGCCTTTTCTCCTGAGAGAAAAAGTTCCCTAAGGAGAAAAGAAACTTAATTTATGAAATTAGAAGATACTTTAGTTTTCGTAAATCTTTTGTAAATCAGAGATATACGCGATTGTGCTTTTTGTATTTATATACTGGTATATCATTATTGGTAAGGGTTTACTTTTAGTGTTACAACATTTTTGTCAAAAGTCTTCGCTTATTATTTTTGATCTGCATATCACTTTTCAGAAAATGTTTTTCGTATGCGACTATCGAAACTAAGCAATCAGAGCTTACATCGTGAATGAAAGAATTACCCCATTTCATTTCCACTTATGTAATCTATTACATATGCCTTTGGTTTCAATATGAAAAACGACACCTCTTTGTCTCGCCTCATTAAGAGGTCATTCCTAGTCAGAAAGCCGAAAAACAGGTGACTTTTTTTGCATAAACTATAAGACTTGTTTAAAATTGAGTTGGACTTTGTGATATAGAATATCTATGTATAAAAAAATGGAAGTTTGTATATATATATATATATATATATATATATATATATATACTTTTGAAATTAATAGACTTCGACACCGTTTGACTGATCATGATGAAATTTGGCACATATATGAATTTTTCCGGGAGAAGGTTTTTATGCTATCCACATTGTTGTAACTCGCCACTAAATGGCGCTATAGTACATCAACTTCTATACCGTTTAACCGAAAGAAAGTGTACTTTCAAAATATTCCTCATAATAAAGGATCAGTAACATTTTTATTGCAGGTGGTCACTACATTGTGGATATACGTTTGAGAAGCACCGGCCTTACATAATCATTATTTTAAATTGCATTACATGTAAATATGAGAAAAGTGAGATAGCTAATATGGGATGTTTGATACGTGTCGTTGCTGCTATTAGGAGCACCTACCATATTGGGTTTTCGTAATTCCTCTAGGAAGACGTTATTTCGTCTTTGGGCGCTACTTTGTTACTTAAGTTCACAACACAACACAATAATGGGAGTAGTACTACTGTTGTCTGAAACATTAAACGTGGATAGTATACTAGACCTTCGCAATTATTCGACATGGTGAATTAAGTTTTAAATACGCCCCTTATCTATTCTGCGAAGCATGTAATACATTAGATATCATATACAGTGATCAATCTTTTAGCTGCAAGCCTATTTGAATTTCTAATTCTTAAGAAAATTCTAAAGTAAATGTTGAGCTTAAAAAGTTATATTTATTATCTTGAACTTAGTAAAGTTTTAGAAATTATTATGATCAACAGAATATATAGTTTTTAAATAAAATTACACTTTTTGGGTTTCCAGAAAGGGTGAAGGGAAAGGTTTTAATTCACTTATCTAAAACAACTAAATGTGTTAATCACTATCTATTGTTTAAAAAAATGTATAGTTGTGGTATCAGACGAATGGATAAAATATCAATGTGCAGAAGTTACGTTGTTATTTGTCGATCTATTCTTCAATCCACACTTTGTCGTTTCATAAATGATTTTGAACAATTCATAAAAGAAAGTCATAATGCTCTTTCAATTGACTAACGGTATAATGATAAAAATATACAATTTTTGAGTATAGTGCCTGTAGTATTATGTCAAGTCTATGCTTAAAGATTGAAAACGTATCACACGTAAAATTCACGGAAATTCAAAAATTTTATTCAATGTGAACAGATGATTTGTTATTGTAATAGGTTAAATGTGTACGAGGCGATATCAGTATAACTATTATAAAACTAATGTATAAAATTGTTGTAAACAGGTGACCAAAAATTGTACAATAAATGAAAAAAAATTTTCATTACGAACGTTTTCAATATATAAATATCACCATCAGGTAAAAGCATTACAAAAAACATCATTAAAAAAGGACATGTCGAATAAATATATCAAGCTGCATCTTACAAAAATTTTCCATCATCAAAACATTCATATAACAGAACACACGTGTTGGAATTCCAATTGAAATTATGTTTTACATATAACAATTAACGACATTAAACGGAAAGATGATAACTGCATGAATCACAATTACATATTTGGACAAACGAAATAAAACGAAACTACATCACCATCTTAAATCAATGGCATTAAAACTGACATAATTATACAACGCATGTTCAGTCAATGGAATTGACTGTCAATTGGTCACCTGTCTGCAACAGTTTTTAGATTTTAGTTACATTAGATTTTACGGGGCCAATACAACGATATTCAAAAAAGTAATATTATAAAACTGGTGTCACCAATTATGTTACCAATTAATATGTAAGTTGTGCTATTGATTCAAGTTATCTAGTTATTGACAATTTACCAAAAGAAGTTCAAAATGATTGTACAAATTTTTAATCCAAATTTAGAATGGTTTGAAAACAACGATCTTTCTGTGATTACTGAGATAAAACATTAAATCGATATACTGTCAACCTATATTTGCACAAAATAAGTTGGGAATATATTTACTTCTTAGGTGTTATTGAATATTTACGCAAAAGATTACGTATATTGCTTATGGATTAAACCTACTCTGCCAGAGATGTATTTCCATTATTTCCATTCAGTGAATCATGCTGCATGTGTGGTAAACTAGTGTTAATATAAATCGAGTGTTGTTATGCAAAATACGCGCAATACGAATACTTTTCAATATGAGTTGGCGTCAGGACTGTAGAAAAATTAGTGGTGCTTCTAAGGTGTAATAACTGAATGGGTAGGTATAAAAGTTGTAGGCCAGGACACTGTAACTGACAATATTAAATAAGTTATCTCCAAATATTCTGGAGGCAAGAGGGATTTTGCGAGCCCGGATAACCGATAATGTAGTACTGTTTTTGTTTTCATAATCTGAAACTGATAAAAAGTATCTGAATATAATGTGATGATTTATTCGGGTAGTTCATTTAGAATAATTAAATGTTTATTGGTGAAATACCAGTTTTAGTTATCAAAAAAGGGTTGTTCTAATATGAAACTCTTCTACAAAATTTTGTTGCAAACCGATGTATGGTAAGGACGCTTTATGTGAAACATAAAAATTGGTTTTCGTAAATTGACATTTTCGGTTTTTCGGAAATCACTTGCTTATCTATTTTTTAAGCAGCTGTAAAAATTTAAATGCAATCCAGTGCTTTATAATAATACTTTGTTTGAAACATGTGAAAATCGTTAATCAGAAAAATTGCACATAAAAAGATATACTCCGCTATGAGACAACTGAACAATCCAACAAGGGCATTTTATTTAAAACATTTGAAAAACATTTTAAGATCACTACCACGGTCAGAAATTGTCCAAAAACTAGGCAGCTTTAATTCAAAGGTAGTATCCTCGTTGATTTTCAGACTGATCGTATTTCTCGCAGCTATCTATAATTAAGTAACTTACGTTTTATTCAACCTAAAGTTTTAAATAATAGTATATGGAAAGTATTGAAAATTCTCAAATTGGTTGGATTTTTTTCGCAGATCGTAGTCGGACATTTTCTACCATCGTCTTTATTTGGACCTCAAAATGTAAATATGTCTACCGGCATCTTATTTCCGCGTCAAATGACGTCACACATTATGTTTTAACATGGCCCTGAAGTTGACCGATTAGGACTTCAATAAAGACTATGTCTAATAAGTTTCCTTACAACACGCGACGTGAAAAACACTGAAGTATATATCATCTAGCTGGACGACTTCAGTGGAGCAGAATAAGGGTTCAAATTTCATTATTTATATGTAGAGGAGGAATGTATATGTAGGGAATTTATATGGATAGTAGTGAAGAAATGAAAGAGATAATAGAGGAGTGATTAGATATATGGGTAATAAAAGGTTGGAGGAAATGTGGACGAAAGTCATGGTATACAAAAGAGGTGGGAGAGATAGTAAGAAGAATGTGTTTGAGATTAATTGAAGGGTACTTGATATACTCCACAAAGTGTGAAAAGTTTAAGTTAAAGTTTAAGTTAGTATATGTGCTGAGTCAACTTAATTTGAACATGTGAAGATGGTAGTAAAGAAAGCAGGAATATGGGCAGAGGTGCAAGTCTAAATTTGGAGACTCGGTAGAAATGAGGTTGAGAATTCTTGAAGTATGTGTGGAGAGTATAATATTGTATGGGGCGGAAGTATGGGCGGTAAGAGAGAGAGAGAGAGGGGGAGAGAGAGAGAGAGAGAGGAGATAGAAAAGATGGCAATGAAATATGTGAAATGGATTTTGGGACTGGAGAAGTCAGCTCCTAGTGAGATTGTGTTAATTTGAAGTTAATTTGAACAAATGCTGGGTGAAGGACGCAACGAAGATGGTAAAGCATGAAAGAAAAGTCATGGCAGGGGAGATGGAAAGAATTGTGAGAAAGGTATATATGTGTGCTATGAAGGATGTGGAAAAGGGAGTGACAGGGAATAAATGGGTGAAGGATCGAAAGAAAGTGTATGAGAGATATGGGTAGTCGATGAGAAAATGGTATGATAGGGTGATGAAAGGTGGAGAGAATGATGAAGGATGTGAAAATGCAAGGGAGGAGAGGAAAGATAAGGGTAAGCCGGTACAATAGTAAGTGTAAACAAATAGGGGCGGTTGGATCGAGGCCGGAATATTTGGGTTCAAATAGGGGTATGAAGGAAAAGAGGATGATTGCAAGGTTTAGGTGTGGAACGAGGGAATAGATTTGAGAGTGAAAGATGAAAGAGAGTCAAAGATGTTGTAGGGTTTGTAGAGGAATGAAGGAAACATGGGAGTTCTGGGTGAATGATGGACGGTGGAGCAAAACAAGGAAGCAAGAAACTGGAGGGCGGGTATGGAGCACAGAAGGAAAATACTTTAAGATAATGGAGAGAATAGTAGGGCAGAAATAGAAGGGAAAAGTAAAAATATAGGAAAAAAGGAAAAAATATTGAAAAAAAAAGGGGGGGGAAAGAAAAAAGAACGAGCGCATATCATTTCTGCTCACTATGTTGAGGTGTTGTATTTTTAGTTATTTTAATAAATATCGTTGATATTTGTTTGTATATCTTCATATTTGTAAATTTGTATTTGTATTACGAGGATTTATGCCAATAAAGGTTAATTTAATTTAATGTATATGAAGTTTAATAAAAATAATATCTTTATACAGTTCAGTTATATATCCATAGATAATCTATATCCATAGATTAACAATTCAGAGTGTCCAAGCAAAAAACTTAACTATTAGATATTAAAGTTAGCATATTTAATTCGTTTATGCTTTATAGTAAATAATTACGATCAACAACTACAACTACGTTCATTGGAAACTAGATCACCATGTATATTTCTTCATGTGCATAAGCATTACGAATATATGTTAAAATTTCTAATAACTGTAATTTGACTGCCTTATAATTATTTAAAATATTCAGGAAGAAAAATCTTGGTAATTTAAAAAAGTATTTCATAATTAAGCATATAACAGTATTTTTCCGTTGAGCGTAGAATACTTTAATGAATATATTACTGTATGTGCGATATGATTTTCTTAGACTATTTAATTTTTATGCAAGTAATTTTCTTTCAAAGGAATTTTTGTTTATAATAATTCTTTACTGAGATTAATGTTTTAGATATCAAATGTAATACAATAATACAATTCAAGGTCCCGTTAATAAACTTATAGGAATTAAATATGTATATATGGTTGATATGCCGGATTATTTCCATATTTAAATAAAACGACAAGTATATCGTCTAATCCACTGTATTAATAAATTTGATTCCTGAGTATACTTTCGACTACACAGAAGCCATCTGCAGAGGAATTCCTACAAAACGAGTTGCTGTTTAATTTATTATGAAAAACTTTTTACAATATTGAAATGACAGCTAAGTAAATTCAGTTTGTGTAAAGCAGAGAAAAATTCAGATTGATCAAAGCAATGGCCAGTTTCATTGATATGTTTCGCTAAGTTAGAATTTTCTTTTTTGTTTTTGACTGAATTCAGATGTTCATTTGTACGAGTCTTAAATTTTCGCCCTGTCAGCACCATAAGAGCAGCAGCACAAGAGCATTCTAACTTATACACTCCATTATGTTCCTCTATCGGTAACTTATTCTTGTTTCTAACTATTGATGTTTTTAGATTATATGTGGTTTTATATTATGTAAGATTTTGTAACTTATAAGAGATGGAACCATAAAAGGGTAACGAATAATAACTTTTATTTGGTTCAGAGTGCATTGTATGGTGAGGACTAAGTTTATATATTTTATGGAGTTTCGTATAACAGAGGTTTTTGATAGAATCAAGAGAAAAATTATTGGCGGTGACTATTTGACATATAATCTTAAATTCGTTTGTAAATGTTTCCCTTTTCATTGGAACTGTGAATATCATAAGTAGCATGTTATTGTAAGCTACTTTTTTATGAGTAAGCGGATTATTTGTTAAGTTGTCAATGGAATGATTTGTATATATTTCTTTTCTGTAAATTTTGAAACTCAAGACTGTTATTGATTTTGTCCTTCTTCTTCATCCAACATCGTGACCGACGTGTGGTGACTACGGTGGATGTTGCTTGAGTGAAACTTGTTTCTATTAGTTTCGAAATAATATCGGTCCACCTAGTTGGGGATCAGCCCCGTTTCCTTTTCCCTTCCGATTTTCCATGGACAACAACTTTTTCCATGCTGCCATATCGAGAGATGTGTCTGAAAAATTTGTCTATACGTAATCGATGATAATGGAGATATTTGTTCTTCTAGCCGTCCAGGGAACTCGCACCATCCTGCACCAGACCCACATTTCAAACGCATCTATTCTTCTCATTTCGTTGGAACGGATTACCTAGGTCTCTGAAGCGTACGAAAAAACGGGAAAAACTTTACAAGGCTTGCCTTTGTTTTCCTAGTGATATTTTGATATTTCCAAATTTTTGTTAGTCTTATCATGGCCGAACGGCAATGCGCCGCCTTATTTCCAATTCGCAAGAGCCGGACTTATTTATCATGGAGCCCAAATACACAAATTTTCGACGACTTCAAAGTTCCCTATTTTTGTAGGTTGTCGTCCATTTTCATTATCTCGGTCTACTATCACGATTTTTGTTTTGTTGGCACTTATTTTGAGCCCTTAGTCTCGGCTTACGTTTTCCAGTCTTTGAAGAAACGCTTTGAAAAGCTCTATGGTGCTGTTAGTTATTAGAAGAGTATCATCCGCAAATCGAAGATTTGAAAAGCGCTTTCCACCAATATTCACTCCTCCGTTAGAATTCTCTAAAATGCGCCGCACACTACTTCGCTAAAGATGTTGTAGAGTAGACGTGAAATTACTCAGCCTTGACGAACGACTTTCTTAATACAATATTTTTCGGATAATGTATTAGATTTTATAAATTTTCGATATAGGTCATTATAGATTTTCACGCCCCCCCCCCCCCTGTGAATTCTCATACAGGCTCTTCACTAGAGTGATGAGATGACATGGTACTCCAAATTCTGCTAAAGTCGTCCATTGGCTGGGCCAACGAACGTTATCAAATGCTTTCTCGTAATCTACAAAGCAGAGATATATTAGTACCGAGTAGTCTCGGGCCTTTTCTATAAGCTGTCTAAAATTTCTATAAGCATTTAAAATTTGTTCTCCAGTACCCCTTCCTTTCACAAATCCTGCTTGTTCTGGAGCTATTTCATGTAGCAGGAAGGCTTGTAGTCTCGCTTGAAGAATCTACAATATAATATTGCTGGAATGTGATATCAGGACTATCAGACGATAGTTTTCGCAGACTGTTTTCGGCCCTTTCTTATGTAGGGGAAGCAATACTGAAGTTGATCAGTGTTCTGGTCATAAGCTTGTTTTCCAAATCTTGTGACACATATTGTGTTACAAGCTTTGTTGCCCAATTTCGTCAACAGCCTGCAAGACCTCCGTTGATATTCTGTCGATTCCTACTGCTTTACCTTCTCTTAATTTGTCAATTGCGACATTCACCTCATATAACAGTATATGTGGGGCCCCCGGTCTCCACAAATAGCATTTGGGTCAGCATACAGATTGCCACAGTAATCTTTCCACATCGATGCAATTTGGTCTAGTTCTGTATTCAAACAATCATGTTGATCTTTAATTGCCCAATTTCGGGGTTTGAACTTCTGAGTGATAGAATTTCTATACAAACATTCATCCGATATTTATTTTTGTCTCTACGCGTAGCTGCTTGTATGTCCCAATCTAACGAATGGTACAGTTCCAGATCTGTACTGTTGTCAAGACTCAGAGATTTGATGTTCCGTCGTTCCCGAATGACATCTATTGTTTCCGTTGATAACCAGAGGTGTGTAGCAGTATTTCGGTCTTCTTGCGGTATTTCTTCTGAATTTTTGACTAGAGATTCAGTATGTTTTCCTGCCATATAGCCATATAGCTTCAGTATGTTTTGTTTGAAGTTCTTCGAACTGAGGTTCGATTTTGCGAATGACTTTATTGTTAAAAACTGTAACCTGGTCATCGCTGAGCCTCGGCAGATTTTTTGTTTGCCTTCGCTATTTTAAGTTTTCCATTTTCGCTATTTATACAGATTTTAAGATTTTGTAAACTCACACATCACCAGCTGATGATGGCTTCCACAATCTGCACACGGTAACGTTATCGCCATTTTTACCGAGGATTTCAATCTCTGCTTAATCACGATATAATCTACTTGACTCCTCGTGTGTCCATCAGGAGATCTCCAGGTGTATAATCTACGTTTGTGATTCTCACACATCGAGTTGGTAATTGCGAGCGTATTTCCGATGCAGAATTGGATGAGACGTTCTCCTGTGTCGATCCGTTCCCCAGTCCCAAATTTCCCTACTACGTCGACCCCACTACTTATTTATTGCCACTTCGATTTCTTCATCATTAGCATCATGAGTGAGAGCATATAGTGCCAAGATGTTCAGGGCAGAGGGCTTCGAATTAAGCTTTAAATACATTGCTCGTTCGTTAATCGGTTCATAGCCCAGCACAAAGTTGATTTTGTTTGATACCATTGTAGCGACACCATGGGTCTTTCTATCTTCTCCACCGGAATAATACATTGTGTATTCCGAGGATTTGAACTGGCCACTGTTATCCCAATAGGTTTCTGTAATACTCGCCAGATCAATCTTGCCGCGGCTTAGTTCTTCCTGGATAATATGAAATTTTCCTTGATGATTGAATCCGCACACGTTTCACGTGGCAAGGCACATTTGGTTTTTCCTGGTCGTATATTTCGCATGGAAAGCCCAGTTGTTCACAGTCCCATGCCCAGTCGCGTATTGCACCCCGACGTAGAGCAGCGTCGGGTGCTAATCGGATTGCCTGGCGGTAACATTTCCATGTAGTTTACGGGGGATGATGAAAATGCTTTAATCAGTTGGTTTCCCATTTCCTTCTTGATTCTACGCCGTTTATTGCAAAAAGAATTCTTCCGCTTTTGGAAATGATTTCTCATTTCAAGGATAAGAGGGTGCCCTAATCCAGCAAACTAGTTTGGTTGCTTTTCCGGCAACCTCTCGGTTAACCGCCTATGTGGCGCTATCACGTGGACGTGTGAATAGGGAGTTTGCTTTTATCGAGCCTACAAGTAAGCTCTCCAGTACTTTACAGGATTTTGTCCTTACATACAGTTAAATATAAAGTTTTTCTTTTTCTGATGTAAATTTCATATTATCATGTAATGTATTTAATTTTGTGAGAATATCTTTGTGGTCTATTATAGGGATGTTCGATACGGCTACTTTTGAATATCGTTGCTATATGATATTCTTATTAAATGATATCAGTGATTTTAAACTGCTACTTGAGAAGACACGAGTTATTATACTTCTCAAATGGTTACCCTTGCAGCAGAGTTGTTAGTCGGCACCTTTTCATTAGATTTAGCAAATTTTGAATATGCAAGGTCTATATTGCTACCTTAGTCATTCTAACAATTACAGTTATCCGCAATGAACATTTAAGTTTGAAGAATAAACAGCAGTGCAAACCTCTCTTTGGAGAAACACAGCCATATTTACGTAATAAATATGAACAATTTTTAATTGATTGTTTATTATTTAAATTTTTATCGTAACCTAGTAGATTATCTACACATTCTGTTTTAAGTGTTATTTAATGTAATTACTTAATAAATATATCCTATGTTTTTAATTGATCGCGAGTTTGACTTCTACGTTTTCGCGCCTCACAAAATTAAGGCGCACAACAAACGAATTTGATTCCCTCGGGAATAAACAGTGCAAAATGCGTTGAATATGCAAACTGTTGCTCATTTGATGGATATAGTAAGCAAAATTTTTGCAGATTTTAATTCTTTCTTTTTTGACTTGCACACTATTATTAACAGCAAGAATTAGAACTCTAATATAGTTTTTTCAATTATTTTTGATAACTTTTAAATGTCTTCTCGATAACTTAGTCATTTGCGAGAAAACAATTTATATTTATTTACGTTATTATCATCTTATGTATGTTTATTAGTCAGTGTTATAAAAGTAATTCATTTTAAAACTACAAAAGATGAAACGTGTGGACTTAAAATAGTTTCCTATGATAATAAAATATTTTGTTAGAAGTTTTACGATGACTAAAGAATCATAATCGTTAAAATGTTTCGTAGTATTAACAGGTTTTGCTCGTAAAATGTAACTTTCAAAGAAAGAAATATTTCCCATGATAACATAATTCCAGGTACTTACGTGATTTCAAAAACATATTTCTTGTTTGACCGATTTGTTATTCTACAGAAAATGATTTGTAATAAAATAATTTGTTATTTTACAGTTTCATCTTCTTTTTGTGTTTCTCTATTTATTGTAACTAACATATTACAAAAAAAAAATCAAATCGTGATAGTGAAAACTGGAATATCTGAGCTCCCGTTAAAATACCGTATATCTCGGCGTATAACATGCACTTTATAGTCAATAAATGGATTAAAAAAATATACATGCGCGTTATACGCCGACGATACATATCTCAATTCATTAATTTTTATGATGAGGCTTAAGTTTAAAAATAGAAAATTACAATACTTTAATGATTAGTATGCTCTTATTAAATTAAATATAATTATAATTAGTTAAAAAAATTAAATTTCCTTATCCGAATTTCCTTATCCGATAATTTCCTTATCCTTATCACTATCCGAAGAGCACATAAAAGGTTCATTATATTCATCTTGTGTAATAATCTCCGGTACGTCATCTAAACAAGTATTATCGTCATCGCCGGTTTCAACATCCTCCATCCACAAGTAGTCATCTTCTGTATCATCAATATTATTGGACATATTGGGGGAATAGATATCGTTGCAATGTCACAACCAGAAATTAATTATAATAGTTGTTCTTAATTAAGCAAGC
>WYDF02072051.1:0-11418 GCA_009867245.2 Adranes taylori
GAAGGAGGGGAAGACCCCGGAAAAGCTGGAGAGAGGGTATAGACGGAGAGATCCGGATGAGAGGATTGGAGGGAGAGACTTGGAGAGACCGAGACGGTTGGAGATTGGGAATCGGAAGACGGAAAACGTTATAACCCGGTGCATATATATATAATAATGTATATCGGGAGAAATTGGTTTATATAGTAAATTTTACAATTCTTTTAGAAAACAAGTAATACATTTAAAATATATAAAAAAGAACAGTTCAATATAAATAATAAGGATGCGTTTGCCTGCAGACGATTTTTTTTTTATTCATGGTGACATAAGTAGTCCGGTTCTTTTGTACTTTCTTTTTAACTGTGTCTAGATTGTTAGTACATAGTGTTAAGGTTTTTATAATAAAATATCCATTAGTTACTCAGCTATATCTTTTGGTGACGTATTTGTTTCATCCCATGTTTTTTAGTTTATACATAAATGACACTGATGTTTTTCTTTTCACTTCTTGTTGGTATGATGTATATAGCATAAGTAATTTGTCAAAAATGTAATGTGTTATACCTAGAAGATATATTATCAAACAGATTTTGCTAACTTAATTTGAAGTCTCAAATCATAAGGGTATGTATTAAATCAAATTGAACAGAATATATAAAATATCTTTCCAAAAAGACCTCGTATAATTTAGATTTAATGTTTTATTTAATAGAAATTATGCATAGTAAAAATTAAATATTTTGATAAGTTAATTGTTTTGTATGAACACGATCACAAAAATTTTTACTTTAGGTCACGTTCAAATTTGAAAACAAATCTGTTCCATTATATGTTAGTTAATATTTTACTAGTTAGCAAGGTAATAAACTCATTGAACTATATTATGAGTTGTTTACCTTCTACATACGTTTTATTAGAATGTATTTGGTACATGATTCAAATCCAAATGTTAAAAGAATGTTGACTTTTCAAAATGTTTAAACTTATATTCAAAACTTATCAAAACATTTAATTTTTACTATGCATAATTTCTACTAAATAAAACATTAAATCTTAATTATATGAGGACTTTTTAGAAAAAATATTTTATATATTTTCACTTGATTGAACATTCTACCTCGGACCTGTATTTTGTAGTGGTTGTAATTCTACCACATCGACGTTAGTAAGGTCTTTCACCCTCTTCAATAGCCTATCCTCGCTCTTCTTCCTGAATTTGCTTAACAGACGTTTCAACTCTTCTTTCGTTATGAGCGTGGTGACCATGATGCCTAAAATGATCCATATGTACCGTAACATGTTGCTGTGGTTCTCCACATGATATCGTTATTGTTTTGGCATAACAATTCTTTCACCGAATACCTATATATTCTACTTCCTGACCGAACTGCCCGAATAATTCTTCTTCACTATTAGCAGTGGGTTGGTAGAGCTTGGATCTATTGACCGCTCAAGAAGAATAGCTGGTTGCGACTGCTACCTTCTTACTACGTTGTGGAAATATAATATGCTGTGATGGTTTTATCAAACAATCTTGTTTAAACCTTATAGTTCAAAATGACTTCTTCCCGCGTGCCGTTGCAAGCAAATGCTATAACTCTGACTTTATTCGTGACAAACATCCAAGTATTCGCCATAGATAACTTGCGCCATAATGATGACCTTAATTCAAATCGGTTGCGACGGCTGATAAATTGCAGCGATCGCAGGCTTGGGTTTACATCTATGCGCTGCACTATTGCTGGGTTGCATATATAAGTTGCTTGTGATTACTTCATGCATTCCTGAAACTCTGCTGACAAGAAACATTTGTTATCAACCTCCATTGGGACTGGTATTACTTTCATTATATAGAATAAATTCATATCCATAATGTTCATAAATTTATCCATAAATTTACTAAAAACCCAGGTTTATACATTTAAATCGATTTGAACTTATAAGGATTGTATTATTACCCTTCAATCTAAAAATATTTTGCAACATTTATTTATAGGAATTTCGATGCCGGTCAGACAATTAACTTACTTAGGTAGGGCTACAGTCCATTAAGAATCCGGGCCTTGTCTACTACATATTTTCCCCAGTCATTTCTCCGGGTAGCCAACTGACTACTGTTTGGACTTCGCAAAGATCCTCCTCTACGTCATCTATCCATCGAAGTGTAGGGCGGCCCACGGATCTTCTTCCTATAAGTCTTGTGTTAAGAACTTTTTAGCCGAGCCAACATAGTCTTCTTGCCTTGATGTCTGACATGATCGATGGAGCATTATAGAGGTCTTCCAGTTCTTATTCACCACTCATTGGTCTCTTGTACAGCACCAAAAATCATCCGAAGGACTTTACTCTCCTAGGCGCACATTCTCCTCTTTTTTCCTGACAGTCCAGGTCTCTTAGCGAGTCGGGCACTTCATTGTCGTTTGTAAGGATGCCTCCCAAACATTTGAATTCATTGACCCTTTGGTAACCATTGAATTTGTGCATGTTCCACTATCTGATTGAGTTCCTAGTGTTTATCATATATTTTGTCTTCTCCTTGTTGACCTGTAACCCCATTTTCTTAGCTTCGTTCTCGAGGGTTTGTACGTTCTCGGTTACGTATCTGGTGTGTGTAGCTAACATACTAATGTCGTCAGCAAAAGCGGGACTTTGGGATGTTGTATTAAATATTTTGCTTCCCGGGTTTGTTGGTAATTTCTACATGACGGATTCCAAGGTGATGTTGAATAGTGCACCTCATAATTAATCCTCTTGTTTGAGACTATTGTAGGTATCAAATTGCTCGGAAAGTTTCCCATGTACTTTGACTCTACTCTTATTCGTAGAGCTGTCTCAGTTTCAGTGGTATGCCAAGTTCCTGCATCGCGTTAGAGCTGCTGGCGGGACACACTGTCGTAGGCAACTTTAAAATCGACATGCAGCTAGTGAACCGTTACGCTGTATTCATGACATTTCTCTAGACTCTGCCTTCAGGTCGACCTTCCAGGTCTAAACCCACTTTGGTATACGCCGATAGAAGCTTCTGTGGAATCCTTTAATCTCTCGTTGAGGACTTTAGCGAAGATCTTGTACCTTATGTTGAGCAACGTCAAGTTAGTGTTTAATTAAGGGGTTTTAAGGGTAGATTAATGGTAGATTGTAATTGTTACTATTCATTTTAACAAGACACCACTTCCGTCAGCTCCTTTTATCTCTTTTTCCAGTCCATAAATTATTGTGTTCAATTTTTTTTTCTTTTTTGCAATCTCTCCTGATCCATGCCTTCCAGTTCTCTTACTCTACATTCCATCGCAGATTTCTCCTTAAGCCACTTAGTTTTTAACTCCTTTCTCATGTTTTCATTCTCTAGCTTTATTTCGTTAGTATCTTCCTTTACTCCCTTCCATTCCCTTAATTCTAATTTTATTCCTGCACGCTTCCTGTTTGATTCATTGCCTCCCCTATTCAAAATCTGTGAGCCCTATTCCAACTCTCGGAGCCAAACTCTCCCCTATTCACACTCCCTGCGAAACAAGGAGTCCCTGCTTCCAGATATTGTTATCCTAGCTCTATTTTCCAAAAATTTCCCAAGTTGCAACCTTTTTACTATTTGCATCCTTTCTCAATATTTAACTCTACGGCAAAATCATGCCATAAACTATTATTATATTGTTTTTTTTTTGCGCATTTCACACCTAGTTACCTCACGTTTAATCCAATTGGTTTTCAGTAGTTCCACCCAACTTGTTTTTGAATAGATGGTATGATGTGATAAAGAGAGAATGAAAGATGCGGGAAAGCAAGAACGAGAGACAGGTGGAGGGATGAAAGAATACGGAAAAGCAGGTATAATAAAAGTACAAATGGATAAGAGCGGAAGAAGGAATGCCTGAGTACTTAAAATCTAGATGCAGGATGGAAGAGAAGAGAATGATAGCAAGGTTTAGATCTGGAAGCGAAGAGACTGGTAATCGTTACTGGGTGGATGAGAGTAAGAGAATATGTAGGATTTGAAATGAGGAAGAGGAAAGATATGAGAATTGGGTAAAAGACTATAAAGGAATATAATGGAATGAGCAAGAGAGAGAAGAGGTTGAGAATTGGTGAGTGTGTTTGGGACAGGAGGGTAAAGGGGTTGGAGTGATGAGGAAAATGTTGATGGAAAAAAGAAAGAGTAAGGGGAATGAGGCAACAGTAAAACCTAGTTAGGATTGTACAGAAAAATGGACATAAAGGAGGTCAAGGAACAAAATGAAATGACTTTCATCTACTCTCTCTTACTTATTGTATTTCTTAGTTTAGTTATTTTTGTTAGCTAGTTAAGACTCGATATGTTTTTTTATAAAGAATTGTTAGTTTGGATGTATAGAATTAATTGAAAGTATTGATGCCAATGAAGGTTTATTATATAGTGGTAATTGCTACAAGAACGCTTTTGCAAACGCCTTTATGTGTATTGTCATTGAAATTGTCAGTTGTCATTGTCAATTGCCTTTGTTGTCAGTTGTCATTGAAATTTTAAATATTTATACATAGAAACGTTACTGTAATTCAAATTGTTCATAATAATGATACTATTCCTATATCGAAACTGTAATATAATATTTATGTGTGTTGTCATTGAACTTGTCAGTTGTCATTGTCAATTGCCTTTGTTGTCAGTTGTCAGTGAAATTTTAAATATTTATATATAGAAACGTTGCTGTAATTCAAATTGTTCATAATAATGATACTATTCCTATATCGAAACTGTAATATAATATTTCACTGAAAACGGTTTAATTCGTATATCAAAACGTTATTGTCATTGAAATTATAAATATTTATATATAAAAACGTTAATGTAATTCAAGTTGTTCATAATAATGCTATTATTCCTATACCGAAAACATTAATATAAGATTGCACTCACAGCGGAGTAATTCATAAATCGAAACGTCGTGTCATTAAAATTGTAAATATTTATATATCGAAACGTTACTGTAATTCAAATTGTTCATAATAATGGTATTATTCCTATACTGAAAACAATAATATAATATTGCACTGAAAGCGAAATAATTCATATATCGAAACGTAGTTGTCATTGAAATTGTAAATATTTATATGTAGAAACGTTAATGTAAATATAAGCGAACGTTGAATGCGCTACAATAGGGCCCAAACTTACTTGGCCGACTCATACATTTGCACATAAGGCCCGAAGCATCCACTATTTCATACAGCATATTAGAAAGAAAAATGTAATTGAATGGTGGATACGCCGGGATATTGTGAGGAAGAAGTGGTCCAGATCTCTCTGTTTCCCTCTACTATTTTTATCTCTCAAATATCTTCATTGACAACTACAGCTAATAAGTCCAGTATTATGCTTTGGATTTGGCTGATTTTTACATCCATCGATTGGAAGTCATTTAAAATTTGAAATGTTATTTTGATCTAAATATCGACTTGTCCAAATTTTACATCAACATCGTGTCATCATCACAAATAGGAATAGATAGGAATAATCGGGAGGGGATGGTGCTCTTTATACGCATTTGAAATTACAACTGTGGTAAAGAGTAGATCAAAGCGATCAACTCTCAAATACTTATTTTATCCACACGAGGATTTCATTAATTGGATATCCTCATAATATTAATATAATAACGCAAACGTTTATTTAGACGTGATTCTTTTTTTTTTGTAAAATTATTATAATCTTTATAGCTATTTATAATATCAACGTAATAATCAACAAAAAGGGTAGACGACGGCGAGACAAAAAGTCTATCTACCTAAAATAGAAAGTCATAAAATAATAAATAAATATTGACAAAATTTCAAACATGAACTTTATTTACAATCGTATTGTCCATTTTTTTTTCAACTACTTGCCGCTGTTGTAAATAGGCCTACTATTTATGCATCGGCGGCTTATGGGTTTGTATTGCGTAATTTTTTTATTCAATACATATACAGTATGATACGCACAATGCCATTTTTTACAATAAACTAAAATATTCTTGTAATTGATGTAATTAATGTAATTTTATTCTATTGTTTAGTAACATGAAAAATACTCATACTATTTTTTTTATTGTTATACATACTTCAAGTACAACTTGATATTTTGTAGTAGTAAAAAAATTTTTTTGAAACTAAAAATTGACAAAAAATAAATAATTAGAAAATATAATATAATAGTTAAATTTTTTTTTTATTTAAAAACATCTCCAATTCACAAATATGAAATGTAAAATAAAATGATATGAAATATTTTTATTTTATAATTTTTAAATTTTTTTATTTTATAATTTATAATTTTTAATTATAAAATTTTTAAATCTTGAACATTGAAGTAACATAGTTTTGAGTTAGTAACAAAATGAAAAATTTTTCCACAAATGTTTTGAAACATATGATAATTTCTTTTCTTCTATAATACTACTTTTCTTTTATAATAGTCTTTTCAATTCATTACGTTTATTAAAATTTATTAAAAATTTTTTAAATTCATAATATTATTGTAGGTTTTGTTCTTCTGATGATGGTTATTTGACCGAAAACCTTAAACAATATTAATTAAATTTGTGGATCACACGAAAAAATTTTACAAAATTAGAAATGAATATCTAGGAACATAATCTATACATTAATTAATAATAGGTTTTTCAGTAAACATTTTTAAGCTATAAAAAATAACTAAATATTTTTTTAAAAATATATTTTTTTAAATCATAAACTTTTTCGCCTATTTAATTAAAAAAAAATCTCTAAATATTTTTTTCACTTTCCAAAAAAAAAATGATTGCTCAAAATCATTAAACTGTTTTTTTATTGCAAGAAAAATTTTTTTAAATATTAAATCATTAAATATCAAAGGTCATTATAAATAATTTTTAAAAACTAAACATTTTTTAATATTTCCATTCGTGAAAATAATTTCAAATATTTTTATTTAAAGAAATGAATTAATGTTTCTTTTTCTATATTCTAATCAAATTACTCTTTCTTTTTGTATATTCTAATCAAATTAAAAACACTTATCTACCATAATTAATACTGTTCTTAGATATAAACGTTTTTGTAAATTTTGACTAGAACTCTTGGGGTCGAAAATTTCCATGGTGGGGGCAAGGTAACGCGAAAAATATGTAATCCGTTTTAGTGAAGTCTGCTATAAATACTATAGGTACTTTCAGTACTTATATGTTATTCTAAACGCTAAGTTCATTACATACAAGGGAATGTTTTAATATAACCAGTAGGGATCTATATCTGTCTCGCATTAAAATGAAAAATTTCTCCACAAAAGATTCGAAACATATGATAATTTCTTTTCTTTTATAATAGTACTTCCGTGGACATGTTAAAAATTAATACTTTTTATTTTAAATATTTTGATAATTTAAATAATTTAATACTTTAAATATTTTGATTTTTTGTTAGTAATTGTTCAGTCAGGAAAACAACTCCAAACTCCAAAATGTTTTATTCAAAACAAGAATAAAATGAGTGTGTGACGCGTTTCGAAACTAGAACTCTGTCGCCATCAGACTTTAAGCTTTAAATTATGACTGGTTAGAGCAAGAAAGATTCTTTTTTTACCCATATTGCTGTTACTACACCAAAATCAAATAATTTAAACTTAAAATTGATTCGAGAAAAATATTAATCTTTTAAAACAAATTAAAAATTCACATATTCTCCATTCTGAACATTTTAAAAGTTACATAAATTTAAACATTACATAATAATATTTAAAAATTATTTGCTTTAATTTTCACACGAGGTTTCATCTTTACGATGTAAAAATAAGATGGGTGAAATGGATAAAAAATTAATAATTTCCTAAACAATAATTTTAAATATTTTTTTTTAATATTTTTTAATCAAACCTTTTCCTCGATTTAATTAAAAAAGGTTCTCTAAATTTTTTTTTTCACTTTTATCCAAAAGAAAATGACATTTGCCCAGTCATTAAAAAATTTTTTAATTGCAAGAAATATTTTTCAATATTTAAATCTTTCAAGTCATTGTGTATCATTATTAAATACCAATTTTTTTTTTAATATTTTTTCCATTCATGTAAATAATTTCAAATATTTTTATGTAAAGAAATAAATTAATGTTTGTTTTTGCATATTCTAGTCAAATTACTCTAGAATAAAAACACTTACCTACCATAATTAATAGTGTTCATATATGTAAACTTTCTGAAATTTCTGAATATGTAAACTTGTAAACTTTTAGGGTCGAAAGTTTTGTTTTTGAGATCAGGGCGAGTGTAAGGTGAAAATATATGTAATCCGTTTAAGTGAAGTCTACTATAAATACTATAGATACTTTCAATACTTATATGTTATTCTAAACGCTAAATTCATTACGTACTAGGAAATGTTTTAATATTTCAGCACTATTGTTTATAAATTCTATGTATAATCATATTATCATTACAGAATACTTCTCGATTCTGTAAGGAGACAGATGATTTAATTTCAGGGTTCCTTAAGTTTTGTATGTAACCAGTAGGAATCTATCTCTGTCTCGTCACGGGACAATATTAATTAACTTGATAAAATTTGATTAACTAAAAGTTACTATATTTACCAAATGCAAGTTGAGCAAAATGAGAGGTTTTATTAGGATATTTCAGAAATAGAAAGGGTCAATATAAAAGATCAATGATTACGGATCAGTGTTGTTTGTCTTGAAATGATTCCATGGTAAAACACAAGACAAGAAACAAAGAGAAGCTAAAGCAAAATTAACTAAAATATGATGAAATGTTTTTTTTTCATGAACAATGCAAGCGGTGATTTTAATAATGATGTAAACTCAATTCTGGGTCTAAACCCATTGAGTTAATTACCCTCAGTGCATAAATAGTACAACATCCCTAATAAATTATCAGTCAAAGACGACCTTGAAAAATCTGTTTACTCATCCGATTTGAATTCTTATTTTTGGTTGGATTTCTACATCTGTCATTGATAGGTCCACCAAATTACAGCGTCACATATTGACATTTGTAAAGGTTATGTCGTTTTGAGGACATTTGCCTCTATACGTGCTTTCGATTTTTTACAATTTAAAAAATGGAATCGACTTCGTATCAAGTTTGTATAAATTTTGCGTTAAATAATTCAACGCTGCGAAGACCTTGGAAATGTTGGAAAAGTATTTTGGGAAAACGAGGATGACGCTCAAAAGTGATTGTGAGTCCGTCGAGGATGACGAATGGCAGGCAGTGGCAAGCCATCGACATCTAAATCAGACGAAAACATTGATAAGCTCTCAAATTGACCATTAGAGGACTGGCAGAGGATTTGAACATGCTTATGGATCCATTCAAGACATTTTGGTTAATGATTTGGGCTCCAGGCGTGTCGCTGCAAAGCTGGTGCCGGAAGACCTAAATTTCACGCAAAAAGAGACCGCGGTTAACATGATTTTCATGGCTAAATCATACGTATCATTACTGGAGCGAGATGAGACGAGGGTTTATGAGTACGACTCACAATCTAGACATAAAGATACTGAATGGCGAATGGGTAAATACCAAGAATACCACGTGGTTTTCATCACGGTTTTCATGGATTACAACGGTGTTATGCATCATGAATTCTTGCCAAAAGGTCAAACAGTTAACAAGGAGTATTATTTGAGAGTTATGAGACGTTTACTTGTAACAATTCCTCAAATATGACCGGATTTGTGGACAAACAAGTCGTGGATTTTGCATCACGATAATGCATTGTCGCTCAATGTCGTCGGTCGTTATCCGCAGCTGGAACAAATGCAATTCAACAGCCACCGAATTCGGCCTGATTTGGCTCCCAGCGACTGCTTCCTGTTCGATCGATGCAAAAAAAAATATCTCCGGGGAACGCGTGTTAGCAGCCGAGAGAAGATAATGGAAAAATCAAAGGCGACTCTGATGGCCATACCAAAAACCAAGTATCAAAAATGTCTCGAGGATTGGATCAAGCGCTGGCCTAAGTGCGTTGCAGTCTATGGATATTACTTTGAAGGGAACAATATCGATTTTGATGAATAAACTTGAATTTTCAATTTTCTGAATACATCCCTGAAACATTTTAATCAAGATTGTATTTCACTAAATAAAGCTGGTACACTTTGAAAGTGCAAAGCAATAGTTCGATACTATTGATAATAATTAACCTTTATTGTCATTAAAACAATATACATTCAGCAGAACAAAATTCTGCAATTCAAAATCAATACTTGAGCACCTTTGAGCATCTTACTGTTTACTTCGCTAGTGTCTATTTTCCATTTACTAAGAGGAACTTATTGTTCCTCTTGTATTTAGCTAACTATTTTCTGATTGAATTAAGTCTGTATTTAACATCTAAGAAGATGGGCTATTGCATAGCCCCCCTTTGAATACTATTGAGAATTTACTATATCTTGTGCTCTATATATTGTCCATTTATTCAAGGGGGTCATGTTTTGAGACTAACTTTGTCTACTGGTGCATCTACTCTATATTATTTGTTTTGTTATATTTTTTTATTATTTTTATAAATGAAGGGTGTCATTTTATGTGACTATCTTCGTCTACATGTACATTTACTCAATACAAGACAAAAACAAAATAAACAAACAAATTCAAATAACAAAAGTAGTGTCATAGTTTTGACACTAAACACTACTATATAAACACCACTATATACTAAACACTACTGCTTTTTACCAAGTTTTAAGCCAATTTGTTTTCCTCGGCTAGGAACTTAAATTTTTTATATGTTTATTTATTTTCATTATATACTGTTTTGTTATTAATCCATTAGAGACGCAATATTCTTGCATAGTGACGCATTTTGAATCATCTGAGGAAGACCTTGGTCTCATTTGATATAGTAGTTTTATTACATAAATTTATGATATAGAAGTATAATCTAGTAGTTTTATCAAATTTACATCTTAATTGCAATTGTATTTGATAGAATATTGGTACCAGATTGAGGGGCGTAGTTGAAAATTAACAAAAGGTTATTTCTGGGTTTTAAAAGTTCAAACATGAATACAATTGATAATGAACCAATACGTACACACGCTCATCTATTTATTTCGTCTTCTAAAACTAATCAACCATTTGTAAATGAAACCAAAAATTATCACCTATACTATTTGGCACTCCTTCTTATTACATCATAATGTTCTTTGAATCTCGTTTTGAAGTTTCTGTCAGTTTTTCCTATATATGATTTATGCCAGGTTTTACAGTTTAATTCGTATGTTCCTCTTTGGGTATGTCTGTATTGCTTAGGTCTATAATAAATGTCTTGCTTAGTTTATTTTTTGTTCTATATGCGATTTTCATGTATATAATATATTTGTAATTTTCATTTACAATATTTATATATACACAGTGTGGCAATTAAATTCCGGGACTGAAGCTATATCTCAGCAACCAGTAGCGACATCTGTTTAAATTTTATGTCA
>WYDF02072062.1:0-11418 GCA_009867245.2 Adranes taylori
TGCGTGCAATGTGGTGAGATATCTTCTAAGTTTTTGCATCGTCTCTATCTCTCTCTCCTCCTTCTGTGAACGCCGTATCTCCAGCGATAGTAATCGACGGCTCACTGTATGTAGAGTTCAATGACTGCATGCAAAAAAACTTCTGGATATAAAGCATAGCAATGCTTTTCGTCGTTTGAATTATTTTAATTAAAATATCAATTCGTGTTTTATTTGATTCGATTAATTTTCTGAAATAATTGGCTGATGATTATTTGTTTATTGCTTGTTATATCATTTGCCACTTCGGTTCGAACGTATAGAGGATATGCCGATAATGTTTGGACTGCTTTTTTACATCAGACTTGTTCATAAATACTTTACTATTTTCAGCCATTTTCAGCCAATACAAAGAAACACACCAATGCTGAATAGGAAACTAAACCGAGAGGATCTTGAATTTCTAGTTACAATCACTTTCTACAGGTTGAGAAGGGATTAAAGGAAATATAGCTAGGAGCTAAAATAACTCATCGGCCTGTCCAAGGGTGCAACGTTTTGTTACAAATACGCACAGAATCTTGACATAACGATTCATTACGCAAGTCTTTATAACCGTACTCCGCAACCAGAATCTCAAAATCAGAAATTTTCAAATGTGTTCATGTACCCATATGCACTATATAAATATATGGAATATGAAAGACAAAAATAAGATTTAATTATTTTTAAAGAAAATAAACAATTTATTTGAAAATATTCAAAACATATTATACGATTACAACTTAACCATTTCGGTACTAATGGGACTATATATCCCATCACGTTTCTTGCATAGATTATTGGGTTATATGCACCCAATTTTAGCTATATTTTACGCTTATCACTGCGCTTGTCTATATCAACGCAAACACTCCAGTTGCATTTGCGATTAGGACAATATATCACAGTAGTGTTTTGAAGTGGGATTATATGCCCATATAGTTTCTTTTCTTTTTCAGAATGGACAGAAAAAAATCTCTAACATCTAAAAGACTGGAAGAAATCGCATTGTATTGGTTTATTAGACGACAAAATTCGATTTGAGTGTTTAAGCGATGATGATCCTGACTGGACTGAATTTGGTGACACCGATTCCGATCAATCTAAAGGCGAAGCAACTGATATAAAACTTGAAAACAATACTTTCAGAAACAATACTGAAGAAAATAAATGTGAAGAACAGGGAAGTAAAGAAGACGATGGAGAATAACCTAGTTCAGTCAAACCATTACATCAACCATAAATAATTACATGGTCCCAACTTAAAGCAGATTATTCTTCACTAATGAAATTCGTTGTTCAAAGAAATCCGAAGGTACTTACTGATATTTCTAATCAACTAGCGGAAATAGATGTATTTCTAAAATTGTTCCCTAAGGGTTTGTATATGTTTATTTTTCATTGCATAAATGAAATACTACAAATACTTGAAAAAGATAACCAATAAAAAAAAACTAAATGATTCCTCTGAAATTTTGCTTCTCACTGGTACCATGTGATATAACGTCTTACCTGGTATAAATTGTTACTGACAGCACTATTGGCTCAATCCTGTTTTAACGGAAAACTCTGCTGTTAAGAAAGCAATGTCAACAGAAAAGCAGACGATGATAAACTGCTTCTATTAAAAATATATTTGAATTTTCCCAAAAATCTGACAACTGCAACAAAGCTTAATGTCGAGTACCTTTTGGAATGTTTTCATTTGAACTTTTGGAATGGAAACATTTCAAAGGGCTAGAAAAGGCTTAGGGATTATATCAAACTTTACTTACTCAATGACGAAAGTAAGTAAAGTTTGAAGCGATATCTGCCTTTGAAAGCCATAACTCGAGGCATAAAGCTGTGTCTAAGAAACGATTCGCTTCCAGGATATAATAGATGGAGAACAACCTGAATGTGCTTTGGGCAAACAACTCGGAAATTGGCTATTATATCAAATCGATGTTGTACTATTTTTATAGGGTTTTTACGTTCGTAAAAACCTTACCATTCAAATATAAAATTAGTATGCAATGAAGCTGAATTTCTTTGTACAGATGATGGTATAACGTTCATAAGATGGCAGGATACAAATGAGGTATTAGCAATGAGTAACGGTCATGCAAACAAAATAACTGAAGGTACTAGGAGGCAAAAAGACGGTAAGAAATCATTAGTCCGAAAATCATATCCACCTACAATAAATAGATGGGTGGAATGGACCTAACAGAGCATTGGATTGGCATAAACGAATTTGATCGAAAATCAGGAAGGTGGTGGAAAAAAGAAAGTAGTTTATATATAACTGATGCTTGTGGTAGTAAATAGTTTACTACTTAATGCGTAAAGAAAGTTCTTTCATTGAATTTCAGATTACTTTAACGGAACGGCTTATTGAAACTGGCCAACAAAAAAAAACGATATTCTTATGGGAGGCCTTCAGAGAAGCAACATACGTTTATAAACATCGGAAATTATATGCCTATAATGCAGACTCAAAGAAAACGATGTACTAGATTTTCTAGTAATGATATAGAAAAATGAACTAGAATTGTTTGTTCTTCGTGCGGTGTTGCACTGTGCAATGACTGTTTTACTTCATATTATCGATAATAAGCTAATACTAGTAAATATAATTGTCTCTTTTAACATTTATTAGATTTAGCTACATTATAAACTATAAGTTTATTAGGATATATAATCTCATGTGAAAATATTGAGAAAATATATCCCAGGATAAAGGATAATTTTTCATGAATAACAACTATTGTTAGCAATGTAAAATATATACAAGTAAGAAAGAGTCAAGTAACATGTTTAATTCCGAAAAAGTGTTATTCCATTGCATGAGAAAGTTTACATCTTTAATCTAAACACGATCACCATATGAATATGCGGTAAAAATTTAGCTATGCCTAATTAATTGTAACTTAAAAAATTCGAGTTTCTTTCATGGGTTATTTAATTATTTCTACTATAATAAATTGCCTTTTTCGGTTGTATGACAAAAAATGATTATATCACAAATTGATGGTCACTTGTAGGTTCCCAATTGGTTATGGTTTAATGCATCTCCCATCTCGTTGCATGTTTCATATAATTATTTCCTATAACGCTCTTTTCACATTATACGGTTTTGACCGTACGGCAAAAATCGAGCGCTGAGATTTTTTCGGTGGAATGAAGAATCTTGTGTCCCGTTTCACATTACAGGGTGACGGAATTTTGTCGTCACAATGGCGTGTAGCAGCTGTCTACCGCCACTGCATCTCACGGCTGACGATAGCTTAGTGATGTGCATAACCAGATACGCTCATATTATATGGTTTAAATCATACGGTCAGTTTGCTTCGAGCCATTGTAGTAGCAGAAGTAGTTTGGTTTTGTATTAATTAGTTGACTAAATAATGGAAGATATTGATACAGAAGAAGTTTTGATTACCCTTATGGAAGCCAGACCAGTGTTATAAGACAAATTTCGTGTCACTTACAAAGATAGAAAAGATGCGTGGCATGAAGTTTGCGTGGCCAAGGATAAAAATGAGTATGATAAGTAAATTTTGAGTAATACCATTATTTATATGCAGGTACTGCATTTGTAATTATGAAATATAGAATCAGTCTATAAAAATACTTTTTTTAATGCTTTATTTAATTTATCTACTATTTATTAATCTACGTTTATATTTTTGCCACATGCCATGGCACACTTCCAACGTCAAAAACAAAATATTTACAAAATAATGTCTCTTATATTTTTTCTTCTGACAACTCTTCCAAACCTGTGAGCCACAATGTCTTCCAGACATTGTGGCTCCATCGCAATAGCCCTCTCTATCGAATACAACATTATGTAATATAATGCAAATATTTACAATAATGACAGCATAGTTTGGTTGTACATTAATCGGCCGGTGAAATATGCGCCATTTATTAGTAAGAATGCCAAAGGCGCACTCAATATATCTTCTTACTCTGCACAATCGATAATTAAATATTCGTTTATCTACTGTCAGATGTGTTTCTCCAAAGGGTCTTAACAAATACCAAATACTTATGTACGCCGAAAGATTCATCCCCAATAAAGAAGTAAGGTACGCTTGGACTTCCTGTTCCTGGCAGAGGTTTCTCCTGCGGTAGTACTTGTGTCATGTTTTCTATTGGCTACCATTATTTGGAATCTGCTACCGCCATTAGAACTTTTTTTTGTTTTACGTAGGAAGTGGAGAAACCTTCAAAAGTTGAAGGATGCCCGGGCATCCAACAGTTTGAGATTTATACCACACTAAAACTCCACTCCCTGTTGGAATTGTATATACTGAGGGAGATTGGAGAGTTTATTTGAAGGAGGCTTTAGGAATTGTCATCCTCTTCAGCCTGGAACTGGTAATGAGTGGAATGCTTTTAGAAATTATGGTAAACTGATAGCTTACAGATAAGATATAGCGCTAGAGCATTCATTTTACAGCCAAGGGAACCTCCAAAAACCTTGGTCATAGCATGGCCAACTGACGAGGTAGTTTGGTTTAGTGGGATGAGCTGATTTGCTGGTGGTCTTGTATATTCTAATTGTACTTGCTCGGCTGCGCAAGTGGGTGTCAGTTGACCTGAAATAGACAATAAGTTGACCTGAAATAGACAATAAGGATGTTGTGGAAGGCCGTGTCTTTTTGTGTTTTTTGTTTGTTTTTGTGATTTTTTTTTATTCTTATCTTCTTTGAATTTTTTTTGTCTTTTGTGACTGGCTTTCCGAGCAGAACGAAATTTTGGTGAGCTATTGGGTTGTGTTCAACATCACGTCGAATCGGATATTTAGACTGTAGATATTTTAGACGATCTTGATAGGCTCAGTAGAGCAGGGTTCATATAGTAGCGCAGTCGGAAAATGGAAGTGTAATCTATGAATTTTTCGAAGTATTCTTCGTTCACATGTAGTAATTTTGTGCGCTTACGCATTAGAAAGTGTGGAATATAGAACAGCTCTACAGTCTATCAGTGGCCGAATACAGGTTTTGTAAGTGTGATGCAGAGTTTTTGTATGAAAAACTCTTAAGTGTCCTCTGAGTGTGAAGATCAGGTTCACGCGTTTGAGTACCTTGGAAAGGGTATAGTTTAGGTCGGAATTCCAGTTAAAATTTCTATTAAATCAGACACCTAGATAGCAGATTTCGTCTTTTAACGAAATTTCGTTCTGGAGTCGGAGTTTAATGTGGGCGCGGTTTTGATTTTTATTTTTCACATGGGTCGGATGCTGAATAAAGATGGCTTGAATATTACTTGGATTTGGGCTTATGCGCCAGTTTTGCGTCCATGTTGAATATTTGTTTAAACATATCCCTAGATGACGGTTTGCAGTTCCGCTTTTAGGGAGCATGCCCAGTAGGCTGTGTCATCAGCATATAAAGCACTATGGATATATGGAGTGGTTGGGGGTAGGAGATCATAGTAGTACATGATGTATAAAAGAGGAGAAAGGACATACCCTTGTGGTACGCCAGCTTTAAGTTGTATGGATCTGGAGAGAGTGTCTCCAATTTTAATTTAGATTGTATGTGGTCAGATAGATATGACTGGACCATCTTCAGTGTGTTAGGATGTACGATATGAAGCTCATGGAGCTTCCGAACTAGCCCAGCATGTCAGACAGATTCAAAAGCATGGAGATATCTAGAAATACTGCCAGATTACAGCCAAAGTTTTAGAAGAGAGTCCATAGTAGAGCGTCATGCTCTAAAACCAAACTGGTTCTCTAGGAGAACTTTGTTAATCTCTAGACAGTTTCGTAGGGGAGATATGAAGATTTTTTCAAAAGCTTTTGCTATGACGTTAAGAAGTGTGATTGATCGATATGATGAAACATATCTATGGCCTTTGCGAGGTTTAGGAATCATGACCGTTTGGTCAGTTGTCCAATTTATTGGGAAGTGACTCAATAAAACACATTTATTGTATATCTCGGTTAGGAGCGAGATGCTCACAGCAGGAACATATCTGAGGATACGACGAGTTAAAGCGTCTGAACCAGAAGCCGTGTTTTTGCTTTCATTTAGTGTTTCTGATACATTATCTTGATTGTCGTCCTGTTCAGAACTATGGAATTATATTCTTTATACTTAAAATACATTGACCCTGCGCTAAACGGACAGGTAAGATGGATATGTTTTCAATCAAGTGCTCAAATGCAATGTGGAAAATTTGATGTAGTTTCAAATCCAGAAGCTATCGAGTTCCACATTTCTGGTTTTGGCTCTGGAATGTAATTCTCTCTTCTTACTGAGCATATTCCTGTATATACATCGTTTTGTCGCTACAGAATCTCTTTGAGTTTTTCATGTCAAAAGAGTTAACAGACATACGAAAATAATTGAAACATTCCTTATTTTCATCTTTCCGTAGATCCTCATATAAGGTATAAAATAAGGCCCACTTCCTCTCTCCTTCCATTGATAGGTTTTCTTCGTTGAAGATTATATAGCCATAAGGCAATAATTTGTTGACGATTCATTACCATCCAGCACACCACTCAACGACAAAAAAACTGAGCTCATTCATGGAAGAAAACCGTGCATACGCCGTATAAAGTGAACATGTCGCCCATTCGAATTTTTACCGTTCGATTTTTTGCCGTACGATCAAAACCGTATAATATGAAAAGAGCATAATAATAATAAGATTGATAAATACCTTTATATATATAGAAAAAGACGAAGAAAGACAGAGATAGACCTTTGTCTTTTGCATTAGTTTTAAAGATGCGTGATATATTTTCATGTTCATATTTATAGACGTAAGTTCTATTATTTTAATAACTGAGCAGCAAAAAAAGGAACACAACTAATAGTCGGCAATGACTATAATTTCCTAATTTATATTCTAAGAGTTATTATCATTCATAATAGTGCTTTCATAATTAGAGTCAAATCAGGTTTTCGTGCTTCTTAATTATTTACCATTATGATATTTAAAACTAGAATTAAAAGAATACTAGTTATTAACAAAGTACCTATCTATTAATGCATGTGTATTATATATACAAGCAAATATTGACATGCTTCTAATTGTTTTATTTTCTAATTGGCGTTCAAGTTCTATTCATACGTAGTTTGATATTATTCTTAGTTTCTTACATTCTTTGATATTTTGAACTTACATGTTTTTACATTCTTTGATGGCAGCGGTAACAGCGATTTTGAGCAATAACATTTATTTCGAAAACCTTTAAGTAACACCCCTGTATATTTTCTTATATTTTGGTAGCCCTTATGATTTGATTTACAGTCATGTCATATATATTGGGTCTAACTCTTATAGTTACAAGTATATAGACCGTAATATGTCTAAAAATTCTTAATTTTTTCTACAGAAATGCTATGCACAACACATTATGTGACTGAAAATTGTTTTTGGATTTACAACAGAGTTCATTGGCATTTATTTTCCCACGGTCATATGCTATATTTTTTTAAATGAAACAAAAGACGATTGGTTTTAATTTGTATTCTAAATATACATTAATAATATTATATAAGGTATATATATATATATATATATATATATATATAATATATTGTAAAATTTCAAGTTATTTGAAAAACTAAAAAATTTTCCAAAAAATAAATAAATAAATATCTAAATCTTAACTTCCCTATGTTTGTGTTCGCAAAACTCAAAAACTACTCAGCCGATTGACTTGAAATTGTGACACAACGCTGCATTTACTCCAGACAAGATGAATGTATAATAAAAATATGGGAAAACGGGAGTACGGGAACACTGGGATACTAGAATAAGGGAACACATTTTCTTGAAATTTTGCCACAACGTTGCATTCAAAAATGCGCGTGCTTTTATATCCTTAATAGGGGAACACGGGAATATGGCAACAAGGAAAGAAATTTTTTTAAAGTCGTATTCGAATAGGCGCGTGTTTTTGTATACTTAATGCGGGAACACCTGAGTTCGAGAACATGGGAATACAGGAACACGGGAACATGGGAACACAGGAACTCAGGAATGCGGGACAAGGGAATAAGGGAACACATATTCTTGAAATTTTGTTAAGCCATTCCCGCTAGCCGCGGCAAAGCCGTGGCTCTACTGCGAGAACAGGTAGATCAAAACAGATCAATTTTATCGTCTCTGAAATGATTGAAAAACTCTTTTGGAGGCTTTCGTTGTAGTTTATTGATTACATCTAACGGAGCACCAGTATTTTGTAGTATAAGTGGAAAAATTAGTCTGTCGCTATTCACAGCTTCCCATTTTTCAGCAGGATCTAATACATTATCATCTGATTGTATTGAGATTCTACCTGAATCTCCGGAATCCGAATCAGAACTTGTATCATTTTCCGCTGCATAGTTTGCATCTCTTTCAGAATCATCAGAAAATTCTGTAGGTTCTTTAGATTCTATTTCGGAAATATCATCATCATTGTAAGCGGAAAGATTTTCAATTTCTTTCAGAAGCTCGGCAGCCATTTCCATTTATATCTATACAAAGTAAAAATGCTTTTGTAATAAATAGGTCAGTATTATACCAAATAATGTAGTTCTCAATTACATTCGCATAAATACTATCTAATATTGAGTATAGATTGTAGAACTAATAAAAATTATAAAGCGTACGTCTGAAATAACAATAATGCACTGCATAGAGCTAAAATAAACAAGATGACCATATTAAAATTAAACAAAAAATTAAAATATCATTATAGAAAACAAGAAAAATGTCAAAAACTAAGAAAATTTAAAAAAATATATAATAAGAAAAAAATTGTGACCTGGCCATGGTTTAAAGAATATGCCGTGGTACTATATATGTTTACATTCTCAACGGATCAGGAAAATTTAATTTCTGTTAGTCGGAATCCTAGACTTCCTATAATTATGTAACAAATTTACTTCAAGCCACGACCATTGAGCCAACAAGGCAGGCAAAGTGCCACTGGCCCGCCAACCGTGAGACTAACTTCTTTCCAGATAAAAGGGCCACTCAATCTAACACCAGGAGACGCAATTTGGGAATTGTGTTCTTCGGATGTGACGTGAGAACATGGGACCATATCTATCATACAATCAGCGAGCGCATGTCGCAGCAGTAAGCATGATTTTTTCAATAGTAGCATAAAGTCAATATTAATTTAATCATTTTCATTTTTAAATCAGCTATAAAAACATAAACCTACGATCAATTTATAAACATTAAATTTACATAACGCAGGTTCATTCCTACAGATTCATTTGAATTTCTCATCTTCATTGTTCTTTTTCTTTTTCTCAGATTTACGTTTATAACTCACCCTTCTATTAAGGGTGTCTTCGACGTATGCATGAGGAGGCCATCGTGAGAAAAAGAAGTTTGCAGCAAAGAGTCGTTGGAATGAAAAACAACGAAAATGAAACAACCCCAAAGAGGCCCATCAGATTATGACTCCCACGGACGTCGTGCCTTATAGCAGAGCTACCAAATTCATTTCCAGAACCAAGCCAACTCGAAGATTCAAAATTATCAACTGGTCCGCCGATCCCACCAACAGCACCTGGAGACGTGCCATTACCACAGACTTCGGGAAAAGGATGGCTTTATCCAGCCATCCGTGAGGATCACTGTCGTCGTCTCTTCAGCGAGTAAGATCCAGTAATGTCATCCAATCACCCTCATCACCCAACTACGTATTTCACATCTTCGATTCTATTAAATGGCTGGACGGCTAACTCAACATTATCAATAGTCATAACTATATTCAGGACCGAAGAACAAATAATAACAAGAACAAGAACAAGAATAATAACAATACTTTTGTCTTTTTACGTTTCCTGTTTTTACTTTTGGAATATGGTACTGGATCATCTTAAATAACTATTGAATTATACTTAAATTCACAGACGAATATCAGTGAAATAAAACTCGTCCATATATGTATTATAAATAGTTGATTCAATAAACATAGTTATATAACTATTATTGTATTCTGATGTGTTTACCTATAACTATATTTATATAAGTATGCAATAAAATGACAACAATATTTCTCTCTACTCCCTGTTTGAGAATCATGCAATAGCGTTATTTATGTTACAAAAAGCAATAAAAGTGGTATGGTGATTACACATGGTATGGTGATTACAAGAGCGTAACAAAACCACAATCCTGCTTTTTTAAAAGAAAAGTCCATAACATGTTAGATCTATCATTAGACGATATTTAGATAAACATGGAATCGGAGAAAACCGATTTCAAAACAATACGCCAGGAAAAAAGTGGTTCAGATGATTTCTTAACAAACCAGGTTAAAACTCGACTTTGAAGTAATATCAAACGAGTACGGGCGCCGGTAACAAGAGAAGTGATAGAAGAATATTTCTTCACTCAGAAGAGTGTGTCAAAGATGTGGCAGTGGGCGTAATACTTAATTATGACGCGTTCAGTAAGCACAACGATCTTGGATCGTCGTAAGTCACTGTTCACAAATCCTACAAACACGCAGAAAGGTTATGGAGTATTTTAGATCCAGTTTTTCGGTGATGTTCACTGGTTCAGCTCGTGTCGTTATGAAAATTAACCCAAAAGTTGACCATTCTATATATTAATCTTTCTTCGTATGTTCCTGCTCCCAAATTCATCTCTCAGCCAGAAAAGAGCAAATTTTAAAAAATTCTGAGGAGTTGTCTTCATAAACCTAAATCTGCAAAGTTTCTTTTAAGTGATAAAATTAGACTGATTTCTAAGTCTAATTTTATCTGTGCTATATAGTTTTCTAGAATCGTTGTACATATTTTTATGTTCGATCTATTATATTTCAATGGATGGAGCGCGGTGAATTGCAGTGACTCCAAAATTCGTTGTGCTCAGCCAAAGTCTCTTTTTCAATATACCTGTGCTCCCTAATTGCTCCCCAGTGCTCCGTAAATATGTAAGATGAAATAGTAGTTGCTCTATTTAATCAGAAAATGCAAATACCAGGTTTGAAATAAGTGTGTCTTTGAATAATATTGGTATTATCCTTTAAGTTATAAAAAAATGTATCAGGCTCACTTGACTACCAAAATTGATGAAATAAAAATGTTTACTTAGAATATAACACGTAAAACTACAATTTTTCAGAAAAGTTGTTCAACGTTTGGGCGAGATATTTAAGTTTTTTATAATGAAAATAAAATCAGTTTACGTTTTATTTATTATAAGAAGCTTGTTACTGACGCTACAAAAAGAGTAAAATATCATATAGTTAATGACCAATTCCAGAATCATTGAAACAGGAAAAAAGGCTTTAATCGAACAAATTTTATAAATAGTTTATCTTAATAAGCAGTAATAAATAATGAAAGAATCTATCAGAGCTTATATTTCAGATTGGTTTTATTCTAGTGCTGGGAAACCGGTGCTCAAATGGCTCGACGGATGTCAATTTAT
>WYDF02072073.1:0-11418 GCA_009867245.2 Adranes taylori
GATATCGTAAAAATTACATTAAATACATATAGTTTAAGATAATGTGGATGTGAAATAAGTGATAAACTCATTTTTTTTTGAAATTTTGACTTAGACCACTTTCATAATCATGGGCACATATAACGGATTGCAAGCCATAATTAAAAGTCACAGTCCTTATGCAGAACATGTGCCATGTGCCGCACATTCTTTTAATTTACTAGGAATAAGTGCAGCTGAAAGTTGTCAAGAAGCTGTTAAATTTTTCAGGTTTGTGGAAAATATATACACGTTTTTCTCTACTTCAACCTACATATGGGGGCTTCTTTCCAAATCTTTACGTGCAGATGAAAATAAAATTCCTATTGTAAAAGCACTATAGAATACCAGGTAGTCAGCACGAGTTGACGCATTAAAAGCTCTATTCAATGGTTATTCTAAAATTAAAGAAATTTTAGAAGATATTTTAGAAGAAATTTTAGAAGATCAGCAAGCACGTGGATTATTTACAATTATGGAAAAGTTAGAAACTGGTATAATGATTGCATTACGACATTAAGTTTTAACTAGATTTAATATGATAAGCATTTCATTGCAAAGCACTGGTCAAAATTTACCTCTCGTATGCTCCGTATACTCATCTTTAAATACATATCTACAGGAATTGAGGCCTACATTTACACAGATGAAAGCAGAGGGGAAACAGTTATCGATCTGTAGTAGGTATACCTCAGAGAACAGAAGACGACCTCAAAGAATTAGGAAATATGACGATTTTTCTGGAACCAGTTTTCTGTTGTTGCAAATAAATCACCTTCTGAAAATTTCAAATCCTCTACATGTTTAATTATAATTGACAACTTGCTATCATCTTTATCAGATCTTCATAATGCTTATAAAAATCTTTATGAGTGATTCAGCTTTATCCACAACTTGGAGTTATTGGCACCAGCGGAAGTACAGCAGCAACCGGCGAAACGTGTACGAAGTTACCCTGAAGATCTGGACGAAACCTTTAATGATGAGTTACTTCAATTTAAAGGTTTGCTGAACTCTAGCATTCCCCAAAGAAACTAAACCGAACAGTTGGAACGGCAAATGTATAAATTGCTGTTAGATGGGATTTGTCAATGGGAACATTTCCGAATATGGAGGTTGCATTAAAAATATTTCTATGCCTAATGTTAACAAATTGCAGTGGAGAGCGATCATTTTCAAAATTGAAACGCATTAAAAATGAACTCTTTAGCAACATGGGACAAGAAAGATTAAGTTCCTTAAGTTTGTTGAACATTGAAGATAAGATTTTAAAAGATCTTGATATTAATGAAATTATAAATCAATTTGCAAGCATTAAATGTAGAAAGGTAACTTTATAATATAAAAATATATCTGTTTTATTATAGAATATCTCTTAGAGCCACGCGCATAGTTAATGCTACGGGTGAGACCTCCTTAATTTTCAGCCTGAAGTCACATAAACAAATTATATTTTTATTAATTCTGTCCATATCAATTCTTACATCATTGATATGGACATCATTGATCAGAGAAACATTTCACACAGAAAAAGTGCGCATAACTTTCTATTGTATGTTATTGCTCTCTATCGATATGAGGCCTACCATTCCAACACGTTGTTTATTGCATGTTTAGGTTGTATGTGCCAAGTTTTATAGTTTCCACTAAAGTTACCCGTTTACATGAACCAAAGACATGTAAATTCGCTCATTAAACTCAAAAAGTTGTAAATACCGAGGCACTTGTAAATTGCATTGTAGATGTTGCTGCGTCAGTCGCGGTTGCGATGCCAGGCGATGCCAGTAAGGCACAGAAAAGGATTAGGACGCCCTCCAAAAGGGTGAAACATGTAAAGATGTGTCGCGGAAATAGTGACTACGGATGCGTTTCAGCATCTGGGCGATCAGTGCCTCCAAACACTCCACCAACAGAGGTTGTTAAAACGTCTGTGATGTTAAAACGTGATGTTAAAACGCTGTTGTTAAAACGTCTGTGATGCCACATTCTTTAGCAGGTAACGTGCAGATGTAAGTTAATTTGTACCTCCATCACTTTGCACCGTCGAAGAAATTTATTTGAAATATTTTATAAACTTACAGACTACGAAAAATAGGAGTCTTACCTTCTGTGATTTATACATCCTCAACTAATTAAATGACGGAGGCATGGAAATTACGAGCAAGCATCAGAGAATAGGCGCTCTTCAATTATTTGCTACCCTCACCTGGTTCTTCAGAAGTTAGAGTTTGTTTAAAGACTTTCTATGACACATATAATACATACGGTGTGCGGCATTCTATGACATATATGATCCGCGGTGTGTTCAACTGTTAGGAGAAAAAAATTGACATTTCAAATGAATTAGAGATAAATAAGGAGTGGCACAAAAGTGCAACAAAAATAAATGAATGGCGTAATAAGATTATTGAGCACATTTCATTGTTTCCATCTGAAATAAGCCATTATAATATAAACAAAAGTGAATCACGAGACCTCTCCCCAGACCTAAATGTTTCAGGAATGTACCAAGCATTTCTAGAAAAATACTGCCAGAACTATGCTAAGCCTTCTACTTTTAGGCAGTGGTATAGTCAAATCTTTCTGATTAATTTCAATCTGAGTTTCCAGCAACCTCGCGTAAATACATGCTCTATGTGTGATAATCTGAACATGCAGATTAAAGTATCTCAGGATGCTGAACAGCAAGAGGTAAGAGTACAGCTGGAACTTCATCATAAACGGTCAAAGTAGCAGTGAAGGCTATACAATAGGACATCTCAAACGCAAAAAATTCTGATGCCTATGTGATTAGCTACGATATGCAGCAGCAGATGTATACACAGCTTACACACTCAGAAATGTATTATTCCAAACACCACGCATGTTGCAATTTAGGAATACATGATTCTGAAATGGACAAGGGTTAGAAATCATGAGATGTCGTGGTTCAACAAAAGTCGCCCACTGCGCCTGCAAATTTTTTACAACGGCGATTCAGACAAATAAGAGGAAAATGATTGTCTGGTCGGACAACTGAGGTGCATAAAAAGAAAACCAGATAGTGTTATCAATGTAGCTCACATTACTGCCCAAAGAAATATATACGGAAATTGAACACAAATGTTCCGTAAAGGGACATATATTCCTGGTTTGTGACAGACATTTTGGTTTAGTGGAGAAACGGTAGGGACGATCTAAGGCAGTAGTGTCCTTGGATTTATTGCGAATCATGGTAAGAGCAAAATGCACCAATCCTTTTCTGATCATGGTGATGGAGGGTTTTCATGATTGTAGAATGATAGCGCACAATAATCTTAATTCCAAAAAGTTAAAAATCTCCGAAGCTGTCAAATTAATATTAAGCAGAGATGATTTCGGAAAGGTGGAAGAGTGCACTTCTTACAATCATCTACAATCAAGTGCTAGGGTCAATATTTTGAAATCTGGAAGGTTCCTTGCTGATTTTGCCGCGATTGATGTGAAGGACCATCTTACAAGAAACGGATTTTCTGCCACCTGACAAAATACCGCACATTAGGGCAATGTTGCCCTTTTTTGACACCCGTAGCCAGGGAGTACTTTTCACAGCAGTGTGACAATACTTACTACTACTAGGTCAACTACTACTAGTACTACTACTAGTACTAGGTCAACATAGTAGGTGATAATACCAGGTCAACATTTTGAAACTTGGAAGGTCCCTTGCTGATTTTGCCGCGATTGATGTGAAGAACCATCTTACAAGAAGCGGATTGCCGCCACCTGATAATTCAGGCAAATGCATTTGACAATTTTCTTGATATTCATCATCTATGGAACCAAATCATAACTTCAAGTGACATTGCACATACAACGTTTTAACTAGCACAAAGTATAAAGTATAAACGAGAAAGTATAAAGTTATATTATAACAAAAGGCAGGCATCAGTACAAAATGGTTTTTCTTCGTAATGAAAAATTGATAAAATCGCACTTATTATGTTTTGGAACGGCAGTATTTCTTATTTGTATTTCTTTATTCTAGTTTTCCAACTTATAACGTTCCTCCTACTTGTCCCTCCAGTCTACGGACGCTCTACTGAAGGTTCAGCTCTGGAAAGGGGTTTTTTCCTCTTCGTTTGATCGTTGAAAATGCCTCGGCGGTCGTGGGTCTTCAAAACGCTTCGACAACTTCCTGCTTATATATGGGCATCACTCCTATGTTCGATGAAACCTAACACCTGGTATAGAAGAAGGATAAAATATTTGGTAAAGGAAGATTCAAAATAAACTCAAACTTAACAAGACCCCAATTTATTTATATCTGTCTTTAACGAGAATATATAAGCAAGTAAGCAAATCTATGCAAATAAAGCGATTATGCAAAACTATTATGCAAATATATGAATTTAAGTTACAACGATTTACTATCTATGATGTTCTCTACTGGTTTATAAAATTCGTTGTATGACAATATAAATTTGTTTAATCCTTTTGAAAAAGTTTTATTCTTAATTATTATTTCTCTAATTATTTTTAAATTATTTTTGTATCAGTATCAAATTAAATAGAGCTGTACATTCATTACAAAAATATACTTTTCTAAAATTTAAATTAATTATTTATAAATAATAATTTTTAAACTTTCCTAGGCTTCATTAATGGGCTATTTTCTACTATCCTCCACTTACATAATTTCCCTTCATAGTGATTATTGTTTTCACTTTCCATTATCAATTTTTGGTACTTTTCTTCTGCTTTTATAGAAAAATTAAATTTATAACGCTCATGACGTCATAAGAACCAGCTGCATTTTATAATTTTCATTCCTGATATAAATGGGACTGTATTCGGATATCCAATCCCACTTGCCTATTTTCGCAGATCTATAGATTCATTACAAAAATATTATTTTCTAAAATTTGCCAAAATTTCTATATGTTTCACAATTTCAAAATACTAATGTTCTTCAGTGCATTATATTAACAATTCATTTTTCTTTTTAATTACACCACTATCGTTAAACTGTCCTTCATGAAAAATATTATCCTAATGGGTAATAAGACTAATTCGGTATATTCGTAAATCGGGTATAAACATTAATAACAAAATAAATAACAACAACCCGCAACCACTCCAGATACCCATAGTGCTTTGTATGCTGATGACACAGCTTATTGGGCATGCTCACTAACTGTGAATGAAGAATACTTTGAAAAATTCACAGGTTACACTTCCAATTTCCGAGTGCCTTCCTATATGAACACTGCTCTGCTGAGCCTCACAAATCGTCTAAAATCCCTACAGTCTAAATATCCGACTCGACGTGACGCAGAAAACAACCCAATAGTCTACCAAAGTCTTCGTTCTGACTGGAAAGCCAGACACCACCGTAGCAAACTGCCTTGTAGACCCACATTCGCCAGCTCGAATAATCCAAACCATGTAGGAACCTCCTGAGGATCTCCATGATATCCTTGAATTAATCCCACTATCCCTAAGATGATCCCTATGCCTATATTATAAAAAAACAAAAAGACAAAAAAATAAAAAATAATAAAAATAAAATAAAATAAACAATCACTCTTCCACAACAACCTTAATTTCTATTTCATGTCAACTAACACCGACTTGCGCAGCCAAGCAAGGACATAAATACAAGACTACCAGCAAATCAGCTCACCCCACTAAACCAAACTTCCTTATCAGTTGACCATGCTATGCCCAAGGTATTCCAGGTTTCCTTGGAGGTAAAGCTAATGCTATAACAGCTATCTTATCTACAAGCTATCAGCTTACCATAATTCTAAAAGCATTCCATTAATTACCACTTCCAGGCTGAAGAGGATGATAAATCCTAAAGGCTTCTTTAAACAAACTCTCCAATCTCCCAATAATATACAATTCTTTTGATTTTGTACTGAATTGACAACACGATGTTAAGTTCCAAATCAATAAATACAAACAAATATGTCCGTCACCCGGTGTGTTTACACAAAGCGCTCAAATCTTAAATTTCGTAAACACATAATATTCCAAAATCTAAACCAAAATCAAATCTCGATATTTCCAAAATTTCTAAACTTCCAACTCTCAAAATTTTCGCAAAATTACTTGCTCCAATTCGTATATCTCAAAACATTCTTATTTTTAAATCCCCATAAAATCCAAATATAATCATTATCATATAAATCCCTTTATCTATAAATCCCTTACCCAAAATTCCCGCCCATTAATTTAGAAATCAAAAATAAAGAAAGGATCGGTACCCTACAAATTCGTTATAGCCTTAACACATATCTAAAGAATTTTCAGCACATTCAACTAGATGTTACCTACTTATCAATATCATCATACGGTTCCACAACATAATAATATTTGACAAAATTTTTAAATGAAATCGGTTTGTGAAGAAGTACCCATCCCAGCATTGCTGGGTCTCTAAACCCTTGAATAAATTTTCTTAAATAACAAGTAAAAGAAAATTTGTTACTGAAGGTAACTAAGATCAGCATGAGTGACAGTAATTATTTATCAAAAAATTCTAAAAAGATTCAAAAATCAAACCGGTCCAAACCAGGCCATGTCTCGAAGCAAAAATATTACAGCTGACTCTATACGCACTATAGGAGACTTCCAAAGCCGTGCCGATGTTCTTATTCTGGCTTCATTCCAGGTTGTACAAATGTGATGATCTCCGTCATAAATTCACAGGATGTTCAGGGTTTTCTTAGTCCACAACTGGCTAGATTCACACCAGACCGGTGCTAATGAATCTGCTACTCCTTTTAAATGAACTCAAGATTGATGCATCTCACATCGATATCCAAGGAATTCTTTGAAGGTAGTTAGCTGATGTTCACATGATACTAAGGAGGCTGAAAGGTTTACGGGAAATTTCACTAACATGTCGGTACTAATTAATGTAATCACATATTTCTTATTTTCAAGTTTTCATCAAAATTCTTAAGTGAGGTTAAGAAACTTACCCTGTTCAGGCCATCATCCACAAAATTTCTAATCAGTGAATACTGATTCAATTTATTTTTCATGATTTATTGGTATTTAACTACCAATATGGCATACTAAACTCTTTCTATCGCATTCGAGAACCGTAAGATGTGGTCGCCAGTAAAAAAAATTTATATACTATCGGGTGTTAAACATCTCGACCAATCAACTTTCCAGAAACATGTGTGACGTCATCAGTCCCAATTTCAAAATTATTAAACTTTCCTAGGCTTGATTAAGGGGCTATTTTCTACTATCCTTCACTTACATAATGTCCCTTCATAGTGAGTATTGTTTTCACTTACCATTCTCAATTTTTTTGGTACTTTTCTTTTGCTTTTATTGCAAAATTCTTATTTTCTAAATTCTTAATTTAAATTATTTAATTATTATTTTATATGACACCCGTATAATGAATTATAATTAACCCCCTGTTTTAAACTAGCTTCTGCATGAAGACTATATTTGAGTAACACACCCTTAATTAACTTCATTTAAACCCCTCAAATCCATTTGTTTAAATTCAAAATACCATACCAATATATAATACCAAAATGGCAAAAGGATATTTTTCTAAGGCATTTCAGAACCGTAAGATGTGGTCGTTAGTAAATTTTTCTTTGTATACTCTCCCGTCATATAAATATACACTAATCAACTTCACAGGAACATATTCGACGTCATCATTCCTAATTTCAAATTATTAAACTTTCCGAGGCTTGATTAGTTGGTATTTACTATTATCTTTACCTTTTGGTATTTACTATATAATTTCCCTTTATAATGAGTATTGTTTTCACTTTCTTATTTTTGCTGTTCTTTTCTCTAGATTTAATTGAAAAATTAAATTTATAACTCTTATGACGTCATAAAGACCAGTTACATATAATGTTTTTTAATCTTGTAATAAATGGGACTCAAGACGGATATCCAATCCCACTCGCTTACTGTCGTGACTAACTAGTAGCGCAATAATGCTATTTTATCGAACTAATTAATGACTGCCTTAATCTATTCCAGAGGTTGAACTCTAGCAATAAGCATTCGTTTCTAAATATCATAAATACTTAGTAATTTGTAGGGCTTAACAACAGCGTACTATACTTTAATAAAATTTTATTTAAATAATTCTTTTTAATGAACTTTCTGAGTTTTAGCGTTTCCATTAGAAATTCAATGAGTTGCAAATTTCTAAAAAGCTGGAAGTTATAAGAGTTCTTGAAGGAGTCTTCCAAATAATGGATACTAATTTGACATTTATTACGCCTATTACTGATTTACAGTTTTCTTATCATTTTAAGTCCTGAATAATTTTCGTCACTATACTGAATGGATATGTTATCCCATATTTGTTTTATTCAATATCTAAAATCAAGTGTTATTACATGTTGCCATCTGATTCTGAATATGGACTGTGGATTCTGAGCACAAGGTAAATAAATTCTTCTGAAAAACGTCTACTGCTCTTGAAGCCATTAACGTATGTGATGTGGACTTCTATCCAAATATACAAATAATGCTGCAAATTTTTCCAACTCTGCCTGTTTCAACAGCAACTCCAGAATGGCTGTTTACAGCGTTGAAGGAACTTAAATATAACGTCCGAAACAGAACAGGATAGGAGCGCCTCACGGAGTTAGCTTTTCTCATAGTACTCAAAACAAGATAAAATCTCATTCTTTAAAAACTGTAAATCTTTCTAAACGCAAGTAAGTATAGCAAACCATTGAAATTTTGTAGCTATATCTATATGTGTCTAGCTTCCGAAAGCGTATTGATAATTTTTGTTCTCTGTGAAGTTTTTGTTTGGATTCCCGATAAATATCTCCATTTGTAAAAAAAATTCTACATTGTTTTTGTGTTTGTGTCAACACTTTTAATATGTAACAAGGGCGTACGCAGAAATAATTTTCCGGGTGAATTTTGACATAGGATTCTCATTAATTCATTTAATTAATAATCGCTATAAGCAATTCCTTAATAAATCATAGTCTAATTCTAATTCATGAAAGAAATATAATATGCAATTAAATATAATTTAATATACAATCTAATCAATCAACTAATCATAATAAATTAGTTAAATCAAGAAAAGAATATATATTAGCCAATATATAATCGTCATACGTTAACATAAAAACCATAAGAAACTTGGTAAAAAGATCACAGCTTCCGACAAATCTACACATATACATCACATCTATACAAGTCAAAGTTCAAACAGATTTTGACGCAACGAGCAACGTACACCATCAGACGACATGGCTCGTCAAAGCTTTGTGTTAATGCCGACAACGAGCGGTGCCCTTTCATCTACATGCTGATGCATTCTCATATATTTTAAGATTTACGATGGCAAGTTTTTTTTATGAAGCTACGGTTTTTTTACGTTTTTCTTTTTCGGTGAATATTTGTTTCACTTCAAGTATTTCACCCACCAAAGTTACTGAATGACGAGTAGGAGTTTCACCCTTTTAGCTTTCAACAACTCTGAATGGATATTAGTTTTCTATATTTTTGAAGGAGGCATTTTCTATACGATACTTTGAGATTTTGAGCATCAAGATACTATTTCCACCGCTGGTGTGACCAACCACCATTTAGAAATCACCACTACTTGCATTTCACTAGATAACCATGAACGAAGTAATGCAACTTTGATCCTTAAAGTTTCTTAACGTATCAGAAAGAAACTTTTAATTAGCCGGAAGTATAACCTTCCTAAAAAATTTTATTGCAGAGGCTTTCAAACTAAAAGGAGCCATCCAGGCTCGCATAAAAGGAGCCATACACGCCAGTGATCCACAGACACAATTTTCTAATTGTTGTCTTTGGATGGCTGCGAGAACCCAATCGCACTAGTCCAAATATTTAATTCTGAAATAAGACCTAGTCAGATCATTTTGGTCGGCGAGAAATGATCGCAGCCGATATTTTAAATCTACGAATAGAATAAGAAAAAAAATAAAATTCTACAAAATAAAATTCTACTTCTACGAAACAAAAAAAAGATTAAGTATCCGATGACACATCTTCTGCTGAATCTTTCGATTCCCAAATAAGTTTCACTTTCTTCTACTCTTATTCTTATACTTTTTGGCATTATCCTTGACATCGATGCAAGATATGGAGAGTCACACGAGAAGAAGATGTTACCTAGAAAGCACCGACCATTTGAGAGTGCAAGGTCATCACCGATGCCAGTTTAAGTATTTCAGCAGAGGTCAAATTCATTTCGTCAACGCAAATTATTAATCAATATCCACAACATCATTATCCATCAACAAGAAGCATATTATCATAACGTTTCAAAGCATTTCTACACCTTCGCGCATATCTACGAAAATCCTACTACGATAAGCGCATCGATAAAGTTCTACATCTGCCACGCAACAAACGAATTCCTAACCCAATCCTGAATCTCATGCAAGAGCAAATTATCTTACAAACAGAATAAAATATAAAAAGCAGTATAGTAGTTATAAATAAATTACGATCCTGCTTTAGTTAAGTCAATTAAGTTCTATTAAACCTGTAACAATTTTAAGAACACTATTCGTAAAACATATTTCAACTTTGACTGCAAACCTACTGACAAGTACTGCTCACATTTTTGGGGAGGGGGTGGAGATAGGGGCGGAGGGTTCAATACCCCAAAACACCCTCTTGCTACTCGCCTGATATGCAAGATGATAATTATTAATTCTCGTTCGTTCTTGCGGTAGTAGTATAAGTTCGTATTTGGAACCTGAATAATAATCTTCTCTAGCAAGTAAAGTTCTCTCAAGGCAATCATAAGGAAAGCATAAATTAAAACCTGAACTTGCTGTAATGTTGCAAAAGGTAATAAAGTTTTACACTTTATACTACTTCGGGAACAATTCTAGTAGCATATTAATCTCATGTTAATTGAGTAATAATGTGATATTGAGACGTATATATAAATCCATGAAAATTCTAATTTTAATTTAAATACTCTTCCAATGAATATTCATTCTAAAAATAATTCTAATATTCTAATAATAAAAAAAAAACCAATTGCATTGTAGCAATAATCGCACTTAAAACAAAATTTCTATCTGTTCAGCTTATGCTATATTCAGGACTATTATGTTTATATAAAATAAATAATGTTATGACTCTGGTTAACTTAATCGTAAGTAACTTAATAATTAAAATTGAGTTTTATTTTATTGAGTTTAATGATATAAACCTAATTTAGAAACCCAAAGTTTAAAAAAAAATTATGGACAGTGTAAATGCACCATTATAAACGTCTAGCTTTGTCCGTCTGTCTGTCTGTCTGTCCGTCTGTCTGGAACGCTTTTGACCTACGTTCATTGTGATTTTTTTGTGCCATTTAATATGTGAAATTAAATGTCAAATTATGTAATTACATTTAAATAAAATATGACCTGGTAATGGATA
>WYDF02072084.1:0-11418 GCA_009867245.2 Adranes taylori
ATTAACTTAGAAGCACAATCGTTTGAGCGAAAACTGTGGTTCTCTTGCACCGTATGATAAGCCCAGGCGCCTTCCGTTGCAGCAACTTCCAGATCTTTCGAAGTTGGTGAATCCGTTTTCTTAAAAAAATTAAGCACTAAAGAATTTGAAGCGGCGGCAAGATCGGAATTTCTATGTTTTTCTGAACTTAAGTGTTGCTCAATATCGCTGGCGCCTCCGTGGGCTACGCTAGATTCTGTACGACTCATTTCACATCTGTCGTCCGATGGAGTAGTACTTTGCTTCACAAATGGATACTTAGTTTGTAAGTTAACATAAACGTGCACTTCCGCTTAGGCATTGTTAAAATGAAGGGTTCACGTAAAAAAAATTGACTACAATAACACACATCAATAAATCGTCAAGAAGATGCGCGAGCTGTCAACATGTATTCGCAAACGAGCGAACTGCCGAATTCTAAACCAACAAATATAAATGTGTGTATGACGTTTTGCGCATGCACATACATGCGCATGACTCGCCGTCCCGTGCTATAGCCATATGCACCGATACACTCTATGCAGGTGAGAAATCAAGCTAGTCAATTTTTTGCACTTTTTTTTAATTTTTACAGTGTGTTGCTCTCTTTTTGAAAACGGGACATTTCGATGTCCCGAAGTTGTGCTTGGGGACAACGGGACAGGCTACCTAAAAACGGGACGGTCCCGCTCAAAACGGGACGTATGGTCAGTTAACCCATACCATTTCTATAGGATTAAATTAACAATGGTACCGGGGAAATCTTAAAACCAAGTGTCCATATTTCTCAGCCAATGTATCGACGACGTAATTTTTCTAAGATTTAGATCTAAGAGCAGTTTGTAAAAGTGCAGGTTTCATATCAGTGCGATCAAAGTCAATTCCTTTCGTGTCAACAATTTTGCTTCATTAACCACAATTTTGTCATACAAATAAATTTGTAAAGGCAAACAGTGTAATGTTTTATGGCGAAACAGAATTGTAGATTTTCTTTACATAACTTCCATACCACCTTTTTTGGCCTTTGTACATAACAAACGTTGCTTCTGCGTTTGACTTTGGTACAAATTTATCTAATCTACCATTTCTTTATAACAAACGAAAATGCTTGTTACTATGAGATATTGGAAGTACCTGCATAAAATGGCATAGTTTACTATCGAACAAGTGAAATTTGCAAACTGTTGATAAGTTGTTGCTCTGACTACATATTTACTCTACTATACGGTCAGAGCAGCCTAATTTATATTTTTTTTACTTCTGGCTTTCTGGTCTTTGACTTTTTGTACACTTTCTATGCTTTTAGCATTTTGCCTCTTTGACCTTCTACTCTTTTGACGGCTTTTTGGTATCTGGTCTTTGATATTTTTGACATTTTCTGACCTTTTAGCTTTCTGACTTTATACCGTTTTGATCTTTTTTAGTTCTGGCTATCTGGTATTTGACCCTTTTGACATTTTTTAGCCTTTTAGCGTTATGCATTTTTGGCTTTCTACTTTTCTGATGACATTTCAGTCTTCGACCATTCTGACATTTTCTTGTCCTTTAGTGCTGTGGCAAGGTAGACTAGGAGTTCAAGGACTAGGAATGGCAAGGAGTTCAAGGCAGTTTGAAGTGCAAATCACCTAGACTGTCTTGTTAGAAATTTTCCAAAAGCTTTTTAGCATTCTGGATTTCTGATTTCTACCTTTTTGATCTTTTTGAATTCTACCCTTCTGGTTTGACACTTTCGACATTTTCTGACCATTTAGGGTTCCGTCTTTTTGGCCTTCTGTTATTTTTATCCTTTTGCATATTGCCATCTGACCTTTGAAGCTCGTAAATTTTTCTAATCTTTTAGCGTTCTGATTTTCTTGCTTGCCTTCTACCCTTTTGATACCTCTTGACTTCTGGACAACGACCCTTTAGTTTTTTTCAGCCTCTTTCTGGCTTTTAACAATTTTGACATTTTCTGGCCTTCGAGCGTTCTGGCGTTTACACCTTCTACCTTTTTAATCACTTTGGCTTCCGCCTTTATAGCCTCCTATTGACTTTCCTGTTAGAAATTTTTCAAAAGTTAGTCCGTAGCGGCCACGGGCCGCGCCAAATATGGTGACCAGAGGTTTCATGGGAGGTGATTTATGGAGAAGGCAATTAGTAGGGTAGACCCTATATAACTTTTGTGGTAAATAAATTTAATAGACGCGTTAAATGTGTATGATGATCAATACTAAATAGATCAACCTTTGTTTTACATAAAATAAGACGTATGACTTCCAGTATATGAAAGATGGGGTGACGATCACGTCTGCCAATTTTTACAAATATGTCTATAATCCTAATGAACAATGCTAATTGAGTTTATACGCACACAGCAATTTATTTCCGTTTATCTCATTTAACTCATCCTTTAATTGGTATTAAAATACATACCATAGCATAGCATAATTTCTTTGAAATAAAAAATACGGAATAAATAAAATTAAATTAGAAAAATTTTAATTAATATAGATAAAGAAATTAATTTAATTATAATTATTTAATAAAACTTTATTGTATTAAAATTTTGCAGATATTTTTACTGTTACATCCTTGGTTTAACACAGATAATACCTCCAATTCATGCATACATTATCTTATATATATCATATATATACATACGAAGTCAGTTGTATTCAAATCACGCCAATCCGTTTATATATAATTTAAGTTGGGTCTCATAGGGAACAATTTAGCACAATAATAAATTTCTCTAAAAGAAAATCTAGCTCAAAAATCCCTAAGCAACCCAGTAGTGTCCAACGAAAACATTTTCATTTATATTCGTACACAAAATTGAGATTACTCATTCTTTTGCGACATGAATCAAAGTATTCTATCTTTTATGTGTTATTATTCTTTTGAATATGATATTTTATTATTTGCTGTGACCATATTTTCAAAAATATAACGTAACAACCCAGATGTATCCTTCAGACACGTTGAATATTTGAGTAGCTTATCGCATTAATAGCTGCTAGAGTACTACAAAATAAATGGAAATCAATCGATTAGATTGAACTGCAAGTGTTTTTGGAATTATTGTTAACCATTGGTGTCAATAAACACAGTAATGGAGATTTTAGTTAGTACTATTGGTAAGAATAGATTTACGTCCATTTTACGTTCTTTTTGGGATTTGACGATAATACCATCAGGTCGCAAATCAAAAAACAAACTTGCTCCTATCAGAGAATTGTGTGAAGATATAAATCTGAAATTAAGTAACTTCTATCTATCGGGAGAAAAATTAACAATTGATGAATAATTGATTCCTTTCCGTGGGCGCTTACCATTCAAGCAATATTTACCCTTTAAGCCTAATAAGTACGGAATAAAGATGTGGTGGATTTTTGACACTAAAACAAGCTATGCCTTGTTCGGAATACAATATCTTGGAAAACATGGGGATAACAGAGCAGAAAATTTGATTTTAGATTAGTCACTAAACTGTCACTAATCTTGCGAGTCTTGAGGTTGTAATATTGTATTAAAATGAACTAACAACGGTCGGACTATGAGAAAACGTTGTAAGTGTTTCCGCCTAATAGAAAACGCAACATTGATACTAAATTTATTTAAAGTCTATAAAAATATCACACTAGTTTCAAACGTACCACGCAAATGTAGAGCTGTGATTTTTCTTTCTACATCATATTGGCAAAATATGTGGTAAACGAATAAACCAAAAATATACTTATACCATAACAAAATAAAAGGTGGCGTAGATACGCTTCATCAAATGGCGCATGAATATACAGTCCGACGTAAAACAAATTTATGACCAGTCGCATTTTTTCCGAATATAATCGAAGTTCTTGGAATTACATCATAAATAAATAATAATAAATTCATATATTATTAACCAAATGCAAATAAATGTAAAAACCATAAGTATTTAGCAAGTTCTTTTCTCATAAACAATGAAAAATTTAGAAGTTGGAGAAATGTGTCTGTTGGACACTACTGAGTAGATAAGATTAAACCACATACTGGTTCTTAAGGGTTAAAAGGAAGGTGGTGTTTGGATTAACAGATGTACGTTCAATAATTGCTCTTAATTATTAGAGCAATTTGGATGAAATTTGTTAGGCAGCTGCACTCGATGATTTTGCAGAACGGTATTTTTCTTTTTCATATAAATCCTATATGGCGGACAAACGCCATTTTCATTCGAAACTTCCGATTTAAAACTAGGAAACTGAAGTTTAGCACGCATATAGTATATTGCATTTTGCGCCGAATGATTAGTCCATGTTTCCAAATGTTATAGAACGCGAGGTTGCCACGTTTAAAGTTTTAGAAACTTTTCGATATATCTCGAAAAGTATCTCAAAAAGTTTACTTGAAACATTTTTTCTATAATTGCCATTTAACTTACATACAAGTATTCTTTTTGATGTAAACTTTTGGGGATTTGTAATTTTTTTTTATTTCTTGCGACGAAAAATCTCTTAATATACAAGCGACTAAGCGAGTTTATAAAAACGGACTCGTAATTTTGGGAGTACTACTTGAAGAAAAATTGTACTACCTTAAATATATCTCTTGGAGGAAATAATCGACATCAATTCTGTCATTGTGAACACCCATTTTGTGCAAAAAAAAACCTTTTCAGTAATACTCCATACATTTTTATATATTTTGATAGCCTTAAAACTGACATTTAACATTCATTTATACAAGAAATTCCTAAATAATATCACATAGAAGCAAAGTTACAAGAAAAAATATTTCACGTCTTATGAGATCTGTAAGACAGCACTTTTGTAATTTAATATATTGTATTATTATGGAATGAGTTTAATAAGGCAGTAAAACAGTGGAGTGTGGAGGATGAGCGATGTACAGGAGAGAATGCGTGAAAGCAAAGAGAGAGAATTAATAATATACAAAGTGGGTATGAAAATGAAATATAGAAATATTTGAGGGAGCGAAGCATGATGTGTGATAAAAGAGAGTGCTGTGAATACTAGACCTAAAAGAAGGGGAAGAACAGTGTAAGGGGGAAGCAGAGGAAGAAAGATTGGGAGGAACGATGGGATTGGGTATTGAGAGGGAAGTGGATATAAAACAAGAAAATGAGTTGGAGGATATTAAAGTGGATCAAGTAATGAAAGAAGCAAGAAACATAAAAAAAATAGCGCGACAGGGTCAGATATGTTGCCAAATGAGCTATGGGGATTTATAAATGAATGTGGGATTGAAACGATAGCCAGAAGAATAAATGAAGTATTGAAAGGAAAGAAAAGAATGTCTGAAGAATGGAAGCAAAGGCAAATTGTCCCAGTATAGAAAATATGTGGTAGAAAATGTATGGAAAGTTAAAAGGTATTCCTGCGATAAATTGGATATGTAGATTGGTTCTTATAAATAATTAATAAAAGTTCGGAGAGAGTGATGAAATAGGGGTGTTTAATTTAAGGCACGGATAGGTTTGTGAAGAATAGGGGGACGGCAGACAACATAGTGACAATAAATTATGTAATATATCAGGAAATAGGTGACAAGAGAAAATTATATATGTTATTTGTTGATCTATGGTCTGCGTGTGATAAATTGGTAAGAGAGAGATTGTGGGAGAAAATGGAGCAAATGGAAATAGATGGATGAATGATAGGGATGATAAGAAGAATGTATGATGGAACAAAAATAAGAACTAGTGTAGGGAAGAATGTATCAGAAGGGTTGAAAAGAAATAGGAGGGGGGGAAACAAGGTTGTCCAATGAGTGTCAACCTGTTTAACATATACATGGCGGATTTGTAACGGGTTTTAGGAAGTGGGAAATCAGGGGGAGTATATATGGTAAAAGAAAGGATATGGACGATGAATTATGGGGGTGATATTGTATGTTTGGCAGGCAATAAGAAAGAAAGCTGAATGTGATAAAAAAATGAAAGGATACATGAAAAGGGTTTAGAACTGAAGGTGGAAGAGACAAAAATTATGGTGTGTAAGAGAAGAAGAACGGAAAGTAAAAACGATTAGTTTCAAATTAAAGTAGAGAATATAGAAACGGTGAAAAGGTACAAATATTGGGGATACATGTTGGCAAAGATTGGGACTTGCAAGAAACATGTTGCGATGGTGACAAAGAAAAATTGCAATGGAAAGAAAGATGCGAATGGGAAGAGAAATTCGGGGTTCGATATGAATGAGGTTGAATATTATGTATGTGTGTGTTAGAAATATATTGATGTAAGGGGTTGAAGTTTGGAAGGTAGGTGAAAAAGAAGAAGTAGAAAGAGCACAAACAGGATGTCTGAAGAGAATAACAGGAGGTCGACACCGACTGAAATTGTATTCCAGGAATGTTACAGGTATAAATGGTGGATAGCTGTATTTAAGAAAATGGCCCAGTTTAAGGGAAAGGTGGTTATGGATGAGTGTGACCGATTGGTGAAACTGGTGTATATGATAGGAATGAATGAGATTAAAAATAATAGATGTAGAAATGAGTGGGTACAGAGGAAGAAAGTGGTATGCGGTATGAGATTTAAGAGAATAATGGCGACATTCAGATGGGAAGAGAGGGGTGGAAGCGAAGAGATGGGCAATAGATACTGGATAGATGATTGTAATAGAGTGTAAAGGACGAATTAAATGGGAACACCGGGTGAAAGAATAGAATGGATAGAATGGAATGGGAATGAAATAAAATTAGAAGAGAATTGGAGAGCGTTTTTGGAAAATAATGGTAGGGGGTACGCATTATGCGAAATTTAGTTAAAAAAATATAGGAAAGGGAAGGGTCGAGAAGATAAGACAGAGCGGATGTTGCAAATAGAACGGAAGTGGGAAGTTCGGTGGAGGAGTTGAAAGGCACTTCCTCGGTTATCCAAGGGGAAGGAGGAGATTCTTTTTGTTATGTTTTTTTATTGTATTTGAGTTGTATAATATGAATTGAATTGCCATTATTTTGAATTTTGAATGATGGCTGATATTTTCGTTGTATATAGGACCTTGTATTATGCGTCAAATGTAATTAGTCCCATGCCTCTGTTATTGAAAGTAACGTTGCCGCGATCAACATTTAATAAACTGTTCGATATATCTCCAAAACTAGAATAGATAGGGAAAAATTAAATCAGCAAGTTCCATACATTTTCACTGTCCGTAAGCGCCGTAAGCAAATATCGAACCGGGGGATTCATGAGTGCCGAATTTATGTGCAGCCAAAGTCAAACGTTTTAGGCAGTCTGGCATGCTTCTCATGCCCGACTGGCCTTTCAGAACTTTCCTAAATGTCGGCAAAGATGAAAAAGAAGCTGTCCGCGCCGTAGACAAGTATAGGAACCAAAGGCAATCTGGCGGTCGAATCACACCGGACTGCCCTGATAAAAAGTTCGTGAAAGTAGTTACCCTACACAACTATTGCCCTAAATGAATTTAATAGTCGAGTAATAAGATGACAAAGATAATAAATAGTCAAAACATAGATAATAAATAGATCAACTTATGAAAGATGGTACGGCGATCACGTCCTCCAATTTTTGTACATATGTTTTACTGTTTTATTTATTATAGACGATGTAACAAATTATATATTTTTTGACATAATAAAAATTTTATATTTTGAAAGATATTATGTGAAAATATGTTGCGCTTGCCTGTAAGATTATTTTAAAATAAAAATCTTATATAAAATGTTGCGCCATTTCAGGAGGTAATTCATTCATTCGAAACAAGTTACCTTGAATATATAACGTGAAGAATAAATTTGCATAGAAAATTAATGTTTGAACATTAACTTTCGAGCAATATTTTTAATTGCAAGGAACAGTTTACTTTAGCACTGCGGAATGAAATATTTAAGCTTCTTGTTGATTATTGCTATTGCATTATCTCAATGCGAAAAAATACCCGGTAGGTTTTGTCGATTTCTAATATTTTGCTTATTATATTTAAAAAATGTATAATATTCTAATACAGTGATATCTACTCCGTAATATTCGTAAGCTTTAACAAAGTATGTATCTGATAATGCGAAAGGTAAAACGAACCGTATACACCATATGGGTAACCCTTCTGCGATATAAACACCAATTGACATTTCATCAAAAGTATTTCATCTATTTTAGATCATAATAATAAATAGATCGAAATTGAAATAATAGAGAAAAATTAAACAGGATTCTTCAGTGGTATACATGTGATGAGTTTAAACCCCTCCTTAAATTATAATTTGGACCCCCCCCCCTGATGTATTATATATTTATATGAAAGTAAGTCACGTAAATAATATTATTTAATATAATTGCGTATTGGCCCGTTACCATGGGGAAGCGTCTGCGGCCTCAATGATTCGAATTATAGATTGAGAGGCGGAAAAATTTAACGTGTGAGCCGCTCCATCGAAAACGTACGTTGTTGTTGTAATATACTTATTTATAGTCGAGCTATTTCTGCCTTTTAGGTTTATCACCGGCAATGTTAATATATTTAGAGAATTCTGAAAAAATAATTTTTGTATATACAGCAGTCGTTTCGTAAAGTACGACACTGAAAACTATTTTAACATCCTCAAAATTGCGAACGAGGATATTCTGATTATAGGATCTTATTCCGAATATATAAATGTCTACAAGATGTCAGCAAACCACGTGAATATATTGAGAGAATTGTGAAATAATAATTTTTTTTAACCAGAAGTCGTTTTACAATGTACGACATTGAAATTTTTTTTAACCCCGTTAAAATCACGATCGGACATATTGTGATTATGGGATCCTATTCCGGATATTCATGTCTACAAGATATTGGCAAACCACGTTAATATATTTACAGAGGTCATGAAAAAATATTTTTTTTATATACTGCAGTCGTTTTGTAAAGTACGGCACTGAAAACCATTTTTACTCCCTTAATAGTGCGAATGAGCATATTTTGATTACAGGAGCTGTTTTCATTGTCTTATCATCACACCGCTTATATACATATCTGATTTATTTTGTCTGCACCGCTATTAATTTTATTTAGTTGTATAAAACCGCTTGTTTATGATTATGATTGATTCGTACATTTAACCGCTATTATTACATTTTGGATTTTGGTTGATTTTCGTATATTAACATTTATGTATTTTATTTAGTACTGATATTTGACTGAATATATATATCTCCTTCCTCTGTTTTGTCTAAAAGAACAATAGACCTTTTGTTGAATCCTTAATGCTGATTCACTCATTAGCATTTAAGTTCATTTCAGATACCCAACAAGCAAGTGGATTTCTGATTTACTTACCCACTGAGCATAAGCAAGCCCTAAGGAAAACAACACCATCTATTCAGACGTGCGGCCTCATGTTAAAATAACCTGGCGCCCGAGGACGATTTGCGAGGGCCGTTTAGTTCTGTGATCTATATGATATTTACGTGCTAAAGCTCCCCTTTAGCAGTGTCGCATTTATGAGTTCGGATAAGCGTACTAGAGTACGTGACATGTTTAGCATCCCAATCAGGGGTTGTCACGTTACAATAGCAAAAACATTTTTCATACAAGAATTTCAACAAATCAAGAGTCGTTTTCAAGAACTTGGGCCGCAAACATTGCGAAACAATTTTCTAATTTGACTAGTTTGTTGAATTTGAAACGTGGCAACGTCGTGTTCTATATCAGTTTGAGACATGTGACTAATTTCATTACATGCATTATACAAGGTAGAATTCCAGCCTCTTAATTTTAAAACTGAATATCTGAAAAAAATTGGCGCATTTCGGCCATACTGCATTAAAAAATTCGTGGACTTGTACGCCACCCCATCTTTCAATTACTACGTTTTGTCCTACGTCCTACGTTTTGATATATCTTGCATAAAAGAAAAGTTGAACCTTTTAGTTCTGATTGTCACTATTAAGTCGTCTATTAAATTCAATTAGCACAGTAATGTATAGGGTAAATTAAACAACATTAGTCTAACCTATAAATCAGCTCCCATGAATCCCCAACTCCCCATATTTGCCTACAGCGCGGAGAGCTTTGCTGCGGGCTACGGCCGCACGTGACTCACATTTTACCCGTATTTTCTTAAGACAGCTCCGTTGTCCGGTTTGGCATGACCTACGAACCCTCTTGATTCTCTCTTCGGCTAATTTCTAAAAGAGCAGTCTTCCATGCGAAACACACCAGACTGCTTTGGTCTCATGAATTTGTCCGGTTTGGCGCCATCTGCTGCCATTTTTGACTTAATTCTTCCCCACTACCTCATTTGAGTGACTTTTTCTTCGTGCGCGCTTTGCGTAAAATCGTAAAATTGAGATCCCTATGTCTTACACTTTGTCCCCAAGTTATAGTTTTTCAACTTTCATAGGAACCGCGATATTTAAAGTAATGCAATAGCCGTTCTGAATTAAATGGATTGCAAAGTTTACAAAACAAAAACGTTTTGGGGTATATAGTGTATGTTAAATTGTAATTCTAGGAATCAATATTTCTAATAAAAGTAAGCTAGCTTTGGGTGGCTATATAATAAAGTTTATTCAAGCGCCCTATCCTTTATAGTTCCTGACATATATCAAAAAGTTTGTAAAATATTAAATGTGGAAACATAGCGTTCTATATCACTTGCAGGAATGGCCCTAATTTCATGCGACGCATGATACAATATACAATATGCGCGCGAAATTCCAGTCTACTAATTTTAAAACTGAACTTCTCAATAAAATAATCATTTTAAACCCGTCCCAAACTTATAATGTGCAGCCGACACTGACAACAACATTTATTTAATCGCAAAAGCAGTTTCCATGTCTCATACAACGTAAAATACTTTTACCTGTAACTTTGCATACATGCAGGCGAGAAGTTATGAAAAAATTTTAAGTTATTAAGGGTCATATCTTTGAAACGATAAGAGCTAGGATCTTCAGGGTGTTACTAAAAAGTTTATTGCTCAACATCGATTAGTATGTTCATTTGCTTATAATGACAAAATTTAGGTCCCTTAGTCTTACAGTAGCTCCTCATGTTTCATGATTCCAACTGAAAATTTGTACATTTGGAACTTCCTGTGGCTTGCATACTACTGACGTTATCAGCTATTTGTAACAGAATAAATACGTTTTTATTCAAATATACAAATAACGGCTTGTGTAGGTTTTAAATCCAATAAAGTATATGGTTCTATCAGGATCATACCAAACACTGTGAATGTCCTACTGTATATTCATAACTTGTTAACTACTTTTGTGAACAAGTATGAATTGGTCTATCGGTTTGACCCTTAGGACCGTCTGAATGTTGCTAAAACAACACTTGGTTATCAGTAAACTGCCGTATTGTATACATGCGTGTTATATTATCTGTTATCAAAATGAAAATCATCGGTAGTTGGACATCAGATTTTAGCTATATAACAATAGCCGTATTGTTCGCACCGAAT
>WYDF02072095.1:0-11418 GCA_009867245.2 Adranes taylori
GGGTAAAAATCCCACAGTTGTTGGATGCACCGGGCATCCTTCCTCTTTTGAAGATTCTCCACTTCCTACGTAAAACATTAAAAAAAATATGCTGACCATGTGTTTTATAGATGTATACTTTGAGAATGACAGAATTAGTGGACAAACGTACAGGAATGTATATTAGGTAAACATGCTTTCAAAAATATTACATAATATCGGTGTCAAACAAAACTACTCTGTTACCACAGGTAATAGAGCTAATATGACCAAATTTGTGAACTTGTTAGAAACCACAATAGGTGACGAAAATCAGAATATTGATTATGAAAAAGATTATAAAGCAGGTGCACTAGCTACCATTGAGAACTTTTCTTTCCCTCATCTGAATGCAATCAAACATGTGGCACTTACTTTATAATTAGCAATTAAAGATTCTATTGGCATTCAGATTCAGATTTAAATACAATTATATGTAAAGCTCACGAGTTGATTAAACAGTTAATGGACAATAAGAACAGATATTGCAATTGAAACATTTATTATGCGGCGACAAGCATTATTTTTTTTATGCTTGTCTTAAATATGAAACGTTTTTAAATTCTTTTGTGTATATAATAAATTAGATATTCTCGAGCTCATTAAAATGAATAACATACAGCTTGAAGTTAATTCAAAGCAAAAAAGGTAGTTAACACGGCCCATTCCATTTAAAAAGAAAGCAAATTTAAAATAGTAGCGAATTGGATTAGAAATGGTAATTGTTATAATTGTTCTTATAGAAATTCAGATACGTTGAGGATGGTGCTGATCGGAATAGATTGTCGTAGTACGCAATCGTTGTTGATGATGATAATGAAGGAAGCGTCCAGCCAGTGGGTATGTGGAATGCGTCGTCGCGTGAAGATGAAGGAGTGTGTAGATTTTTAGTCGTTGTTGTTTAAATAACATATATAGTGCCTTGTATTATGCGTCGAATAAAAAGTCCCATGTTGCGAAATTGTATTGGAAGCGGTGTAGCCACGTTTGAAGCTTAACAAATTTTTTGAAATATCTCAGGAACTATAAAAGATAGGACATTCGAATAAACTTTATTGTATAGGCTACATAAATGCCCGGCAATTTTGTTTGAAACATTTTTTCCAAAATAACAATGTAATATATATACAGGGTGTCTTTTGAAAATAAAGTGTACTACAGTGTTTAAATAGCGGCGGTGATGGTTTTCACGCGTTATGGGAGTAGAGCCATCCTTTCGTCAAGGTTCGCGAAAATGGAACGTTGCTAGAACTGTTGGTGGGATTGGCGCATCGGGTGGTGTTGGCGGATCTTCTAGTTATCTTGACGATGGATTTGGCACAGGTACGTCTACCGCGGCGTCCATGGACAATGTAGTTTGAAGAATCTTTTGGGAATCATTCCGTTGAAATTCTCGAGGATTTGGTGTATTCGGCGCTATTTTTACAACGTGCTCTGACGGCGGAATCCTCTTTGCCTCATCGAAAGGACGGATTAGTGGGGCCAGGGAAGAGTTAAAAAAATGTAGATGCAGGAAAAAGGTATGAAAAATGAATAATATGATTTGATTATATTTGATGATGATTTTTATTTTGATTCCATTTGACAATATTGATTAAATTACTCTTCATTGTTGCACTACTTTGAGTATACCATACTTGCTCACTATACAAGTATGGTATGCGAATATGCTCACTGTGCACTGTGCAAAAGACACATCTGATCTGAATTAGCTCGCCCAGTAATGCATTATACAACTTTGAACAGCGCCTGAATGGTGTTAGGCTGCGTGGTCCTCTTATATCGAATATGTAATTGGTCTCGAAATTTGCCTTATATCGATCGAATAGCGTGGTCCTCATACACTCCTTATGTATTGAAAGGGTGCTGGTAACTTTACATGAACAAGAGATCAAAATAATAATGCTTTTTCAAAGTAAATAAGAAAGTTATTGGCAATAAAAATAGTCGGTTTGAAATAACAAAGAAAAAATTATGTTGAGGCCATTAGAAAGCCATTAAAACAGCCGGTTATCAGATAAGGAAATCTATCTTCAAAAATCGTAACTAGAATACACATACACATGTAATTTTATTTTGGCCAGCGTATATGTGTGAATGAGTACTTTAAAAATTTGCGACGAATTATTAAGACAATATCTAAACATAAGAGACGAAATAAATCCATAAACCATTTTGACGTACTTGGGCATTAATGTCTTTTTTATTTACTTTAATGCATGACCATCCCTCTCGGAAATCTTCAGCTGTTTATATATTTCCAACATCCCATTATGTAGTGCGAAGAAATCATAAACGAAAATCGACCGACAGACTTCATCTGTATTAATTTAACATGCTGTCACAATAAAAATTATTTATTCATTTGCGGAAACTGGACGTCTTTGACCGATGACAGAATTTTGTTCAACAATCTCTGAAAACGATATGGATTACTATTTCCCGGGCCACAAATATATGGAAATAAATATGATCGTTGAAACGTTACAGCCGTTGAAAGAAACCACGATGAAATTGCAAGGCGAGCAAATGAGAATTTATTGTTTAGAGAATTTAGATTCAATCAAAATTAAAACTTAAAAAATAAATTTGCTGATATTTTACTTGACCATATGTGTAAACGTGAAGTATCGATTGTAGAAAGTAAAAGTATGTAGGAGCTCTTTTAGTAGATCCGCATTTTTAAATCTTACTAGTTTTTAAATCCTACGAATTTTTAGGAGGCATAGACAACGTCACAATTTGAGAAAACACAGCGATGCATAGAATAAATAAAGTTGAATTGAGAAAACAGTTAACACAAATGAGAAATGGAAAAGCCTCGGGACGTGGAGAGATTCCCATTGAGCTAGTAAAACACGGACCAGACGCTCTTCTGGGAGCCCTAGTAGACATTTTCAATAAATGCTTGGTGGAGAGGCAAAATATTTCAGAAGACTGGAATTTGCCCTACATTAGCCCCAAATATAAGAAAGGAGACAGAAAGGAGTGCGGAAATTATAGAGCAATTAGGGTGACTAGCTCTCTGGGACGGTTTTATCGTCGAATATTAAAAAGAAGAATAGAAGAGGAGTATAACGAAATTGAAGAACAGGGTAGGTTTAGGGCAGGAAGATCATGCAGGGACAACTTATTCACACTTGAACAAGTAATCGAAAAACGAGCAGCTCGAAACCTCGCTACGCATCTAGTATTTATAGATCTGGAGAAGACTTACGATACAGTCCCCTTGTAACGGTTGTTCAATGTTCTGGCGAAGACGAACCTTAGTACAACATATGTAAGAACACTGCTCAATATCCATAAAAGTCCTCAGAGCACAGCTGAAATAGGAAGTACTCTCTCGAAGACATTCACATAACCAAGGGTCTGAAACAAGGATGTTGTCTTTCTCCTACCTTATTTAAAATATATATATATATATCTAAGAACCACTATACAAATGGAGACAGAAGTGCGCGAGAATTGGACTGAGGATTAACGACCACGATTTGACCAACGCTGTTCTTCGCGGATGATCACGTGATAGCTGCGAAGAAGATGCAGATTATATGCTCAGGAAAATCAGAGATGAGTACGAAAAATGGGGGATGAGCATGAACATGATAAAAACGAAATATATGCGTGTAGGTACCGAAGACGAAGACCCAGATTTGGAAATAAGACAAATAAAACGATTCTAGGTATACAAATATTTGGGAAGTATCATCTCTAGTAAAGGAACAATAGAACGAAATATCGAATGCAGAATGCAACAAGGTCGGAAGAATGTACAAATTCTGAATTCAGTACTTTAGTCTAACAAAACTACACTGAAAACCAAGATGACAATCTACAAAGTAATAGTAGAGCCTATCCTTACATATGGAGCGGAAAGTTCGCAAATGACTGAGAAGGAAAAGAAAAAAGTGGACACTGTAGAAATAGACTCCCTGAGAAGAGCATGTCGCATATCAAGAACAGAACATATACCAAATACTGAAATCAGACGAAGAACCGACAGAATACAAAAAACGTCGGAAAGAATAGAAACTAGACACTTGATATGGTACTTATATGTGCGTAGGATAGAGGAAGGCAGATGGCCAAGCAGAACTCTAGAGCATAACCCAGAGTATAACCATCTAGAGTATAACCCGACCAGAAGGAAACGAGGAAGACTTGCAAAGTCATGGATAGATGGGATTATGAAAGCAATGAAGGATAGAGCAATAGATGAGGACACCTGGAGAGATAGAAAGAGATGGCGATCGAAATGCGGGAGACGCCAGAGGCTGTAAGACCCCCGCTCATACATACATACTTCGTCTTTGGTAATTTGTGGTCCAGTTAACACCGGTTCACCATTGATCATTTCCTCATCATCATCGAACAGTTTTTGTATGTACTCCACCTATACATTCGTTAATCATTTTAGAAAATGTAGTAGTTGTCCTTGTGTTGTCCTGTTTCAGCAGTTTCGTTGTAGATTGAATGTGTGTTACATAAAATGATGTAAATATTTAATAACCTTTTATTTATTAAACTTAGGGTACTAAGCGATGATCACTTATTTGATATTATGATATGCAAGAAATAAGTAAAACAACAGCAGCGTTCTAGATTCAATATTTGTAGGTCATTTTTTGATGTCTATTTCATCTTATTATTATTTTTCTTATTATTTATTGTTCGACTTTATGTGTCTAATTCCTTTCGCTATTGTGAGCCGTTGTTACGTATGCTATTGATTATTTATTCTCCGTATGTATAAAGTACATCAGATGATCTAATTGTTTCAAATTCAACTACATTGGAAATTTCTATTGTTTATAGAAATATTGTCTCTCGAAATATAATACGCAGTAGGATATGGCAGACAATAGGCTTCCATTGATGTTGATGTAGAAAGTTATGTTAATTTTTGATAACATCGAATTTAATTTGCATAATAATGTGGTACTTTTAAAGAATGTTTATGAGTAAGTAATTATATAAAATATAAAATATGATTGTAGGAAAACTAAATGTGAGTGTATGGTAACAATTACCCTATCTGGGTGGTAGAAATATTTACCCAGATTAATGAGGACTAACAAAGAAATTTTCAAAAACTTAAAAAACTTCCTTGAATACGAGTTTTTATATGAACTCAAAACTATAGTTGCAAAGCAAATTTAAATGTAACTTTTTGATGCTCCAAATAAATATTAATTGAAGTAAGGAGTACTTTAATTCAATCATTAATCAACAAGCAATTTATTTTACAATCAATTAAAGGGGTTTATGAATTTCGCCAAATAATAAAACATATACTGATTAAAGTTTATTTGAATAATATAAATATGCATGAATTTTGCCAAATAATTAAAACACTAAAATAACCAATGTAAACAATTTATTCATGCCTCGATTGGGTTCATTTAATTTAATGAAGTTATATTTATCTGTGATGTTGCAGTTTAGAGTAGACATGCTTCTTATATGAAACAAAATGATCCAGACGCAAAATAAATGTCCTATCAGGATTTCGAGATTCCAAGAATCTCCTTATTCAAGCAATAGCAAATGTATTTAAATTTCCAAGCTAATACAAGTAAAAAAAGTCGAATGAATATAAATTTTATGATGTATCAAAGTAATTAGTAAATTACCTTATTAACATATGGAGTGATTTAATATAAAAAAAAAACAAATCCGCCTTAGAAACAAAACGTGGAGTATATAAGCGATCTCGTGGTGCATGCTCGGCAACATATGCAGGAGTGACTTCCAGATGGTTCCATATCAGTTTCAAGGAACATTATGATTGTATTCGATTAAACAAAAATGGAGTCTCTTCGTAGAGCACATTTTATCATCCGGTCATACATTTGTGTTAATGTATTATTCCAGTATTTTAAATACTTGCCACAGCACTAATCGATTACAGTTTTATGAAAAAATCTATATTAACGATGCTATAAAAAATAGTAATAACCTATTAAATAAACAAATAAGTTTTGACTATACTGATTTTATACATAATTGTCAATAATCTTATATCATTGATATTATATAAGCTATTATATTTTAACATTTTGTAATATTAAGTCATATCAATCATAATGACAAAATTTTTTTGATAGAGCTCACCAATTAAATTTTTAATAACATAAAATATTCTAATTAGTTTAAATAAGTATAAAAGTTTAATTTTCACTCCAAAAATGGATTCGTTGAAATTCGTCAATTTTTTTGAAATGGATTCATTTTGGAAATACACTAAATTTCAATAAAGATCATTTATTGTTTACATCTGTTGACCAGTAGAGTCGAATACTGGGTAAGGTGGCAAGGTCCAAGATAATCTACATTCCTAAAAACGCTCTTAGTTCAACTGCGTCCAAATCTAGTCTAGTACCTTTTTACACGCTATACAGATTTGACTGGATAATTATTATGTCTATCAATTCCTGACCAAATAAAGTATTGGTGAATCTGTGTGAGTCGGAGGTGTTGGACAAAAATCCTCAGTATATGAGGAAGCTTGAAATTGATTAGCGAATGGAATTTTTGTCGAGTTGTAGGTAAAACCATTCTTGGGCTGTAGTAAATTGATTAGAAGTTCCTCATCTTCGTCATCAGATTTTTGTTGATTTTGTTCATTTCGTTCAAAATTTGGATCGGCTCTTGAGTCATCATCAGTCTTTGAAACCAAACACATCATCAGCACCAGTTCTTCTTGCACGATTGGATGTGGAGCTTGTTGATGGCTCACAAATAGAAAAATTATTATCCGCGTCCGAGTCGCATCCGATATCAGAAACTACAGCTTGCTTATACCATCTATTGGAGCATACAGTTTGTCGGGGTTAATTAATTCTAGGTCATTGAGTGCGAATTTACGTTCCATTATTCCCTATAACGAAAGAGAGCACTTTTTGTTATATGCCGCTCAGCATTTTAGATTATGTTACATTTCATCTCAGTCGAAATTGTTAGAGATAAACCAATACTTTCACAGTATTCGGCATATATTTCTTCATAAACTCATCAATTTTTGTAGCTGGTCTATCACGACAACTTGCGATGAAACTTCACTTTGCAAGAAAACATCTAACACGTGATGCCGACACTACTTACTCTAAGCTCACACTGGTTGATATTTCGAACGCTTCTCCCATTTGTCACTAGAGAACGCAACTCTGGTGCGGATAGCTACCACACTCAGGTGACGCTCTTATACATGGCTGCTTGAGAATATAACCATCAACTTTTTGTTAACTGTCTTTTTCAGCACCGGTGCACCGTTACACCGTACCGTACTGGTAGCACCGTTGATATAGCGACCAGTATCTTATAAAGGGTTAATTCAAAACTCAATGAATTGTGACTAATGATTTATTAATAACGGTGCAACAGAATTGCCTCCAAAACTCATTATGCTAAACGAATTGCCTCCCAAACTCATTACGCTAAACTTTAACATTAGACTTGTTACCCTATAATAATCTCATTAGCGCACACTTGGTGGCAGTTCGGGTGTATCTACTAATACTGCTGCAAATTTATTAATTTATTATTTTTTGTATCATTAAATGCATTTATGGTGCTCATTATTGGACTTTATGAACGTTTTCTATTGATATTATTTAATTGTCATTGATCTGAACACATTTCCTTAGGAAAATTATCTTATATCTGTACTAATACGTTCTAAACCAACAAGAGTATTTGGAATGAAATTGATATAATCTTTATTAAATAATTGTGCCACATTATTACAGACTTGACAATTTAAAAGCCAGATATATAAAATCTATTGTATGAAACGTTTGACAAAACGGGCGAAAACAGATAATTGAATGATCATAAAAGAAATTGATGTTAATATATACATATATGCCATACCATATGACACATTGAGTGTAAGACCACAATTACTTTAATTTACGAATAGCGGCTATACAATGCGCAAGTATCGTAAGTACAACATACAAGAAGGCAATAAGAAGTAACAACTATTCAAAACTAAAATATTAACTGACTAGATGATAACCCGTCGTAAAACGACTATTCATTACCAAGTCATATTTTATTTACCCAAATAAGTTGGGTTATTTGACATTGAATGTAAACTAATTCATGTTCCTTTTAATGCAGCATTCGTACGTACTACAAAAGTACTAACTATCTCACTCGCAGATAAATTCTTGATATAATAAGTATCCAAAACGTTCCAGACACACACATAGACAGACGGACGGACAAAGCTAGACGTTTATATATAAGTATTGTTCCAAAGTAAATATGAATTCCAATGTTCTTACGTTTAAATTAACCCTGCGGTGTTCGCAGGTAATTTGTGAGTTACATAAATAAATATAATTATTGTTACACATTTTATACAACTTTACACCTTAACTAGTTGCACGCACATATGTCAGCAATGCAATGGTGCATTGCTTAATGGGACCTTTCACTATCACTAATATTGTCAATCATACTGAATTAATAATAATGAGAGTCGTTTTTTAGTTTGAACAGAAGATAAAAAAATTACAATCATATTTATTGATTGTAATGTTCTAAGTCAGATTCGAATTACGCTGCTTTATATAATAAGCGAAGCAAAAATTCAGATCTACATGATGTAAATACTGCAGGACGTGGAGAACAAATATATGAGCTTCATACCCCACATATCAGGAGCGGACAAAAGAAAATGTGAAAATACCTGAGAGACTGGAATCAATAGTGAATAAATGCTGAGACGCTAAAAACAAATGATCAAGGAGCAGAGATCAAAATGCAAGAGCAGAGTACAAAAAATTGCAAAGAGAAGTCAAGAATTAATTAAAAAAACACAAGCATTGGCAAAAACAAATTAAGGAAGCAAATAGAGAAAAAATCACTTTGTTGAAAATTTTAAAGACAATAGACATGGAGAAAGATCCTAACACACCAATACAAAGAAATGAGAAAGATCCTAACACACCAATACACAAAAAGGACCGGAAGAGGACGAAATCCCATTTAGAGCCATACAACTGTTAGCAGTAAAGGTTATTCTATTGTAAACAAATTTCTAATGCGATATACCTTTAAAATGTTTTCATTACACCATTATTCCAGTAGATGAAAAAGGTAAACGTGGTGACTATAGCAAAGAAAGACCATGTAAGTATTCGTCATTTCCAAAGAAAGACGACCAATGTCCTTATTGAACGGACTATCCAAGACTTTAGAAAATATTTTAAAGGTTTAGAGCAAAATCAGCCAAAATACCACAAGCTGCTGGATGGTATGTTTGGAGAAGATACACAGAGAAAAAGGAATCCGCGTAAAGTCATATGCTCATTTCTCGATATTGAAAAGGCATATGACAGAAAGGAAATTTCGGGTAAAGATCAAAGACAAATTATTGGAATGGAAAAATGCTAAAGACGGATTACCTCAGGGATCCTCGATAAGTCCAAATTTGTATAATGTGTTCACATATGATTTTCCAGGAAAGCGCAGAAAAATTAAGGTATTGACGTACTGCAATACGCAGATGACATAGCTAACGAGGCCGACATGTATTTTGCTGCAAATAGGATGGACTTAGCATTACAAAATATATCAGAATATTGTCAAATATGGAAAATTACAATAAACGACAGCAAAATTGAAGTAGTTTATTTCGGAAAACGGAGGCAGTCATTCAATTCAATAAAGAGATAATACAATTAGGTCATGTATCTCGGCTGTTTTATTACACCTAAATTACAGAACACAAATCAAAAGAAGAGCAGGTATAGCCATAAGGAGAGTTAATACGAAGAGATCAGTGATAAATTATAATAAGGGAACAGAATGACTATTCTCAACGCTATGCTGGAGCCCAGCGTGTGCTACGGACAAGAGTTATGTGCAAGCTCAGATCAGAAAATTAAAGGGATAGTTACAATAGCTCAAGACAAGCTCACCAGAAAATGTATGGACGCACCATACTACTGCCACAACGCCGAGTTAAGAAAGGAACTGAAAGCGAAAGACTTGGAGAAACAATCGAAGAAACCGGGAGAAGAAATGATTTGCAGATTAAACACACACCCCAATGAAGATATGCCCAATCGTGCAAAACTAATAGATAGATAAATAACTTGCTACGAATAAACAAAAAAGTGTAGTACTGGAAAGGATTATATACCATAGTCAGACGACTGAAGTACAAGAAGAGAGGAAAAAAAGTTAGATAGGATCCTATACAAGATTGTTAAAATTCTAACAGAGAATAAACTACAGTTTATGTTAGGACTATTCACGAGAAGTCACACGACAAGGAAAGGTTTTAAATATTTTGACGTATTTTGAACTCAAATTTTTGATATAGAAACTAAAAGTGCATAAGATGACGTTTTGTATGCTCCTGCTGCACTAAAATCTCCTTATCTTCAACAAGGTTGTATTTGGGATACTTCACCATTATTCCATGGAATCCCTATAACTATCTCTAATTCTCGTTTGAATTTAGGTCGATCCGGGTCTATCCCAAATTGATCGTATAAGTAATGTTGAGAGATGAATTGCCTGCCACCACTGTAGTCTCTTTCAAATAGTATTCCCACTGCCAAGCTTCCATGCTGCCCGGTGTGACACTTCTTTGTGCATCGACTAACGAGACTGCCACCATAATTACGTCCTTAGAAACTCTAAAATGTAAATATTTTATTACAAATTAACTAATGGACAATAATTTTCCAGATGAAGAGAGTATCCGTAGAGCACTTGTGATGTTTTATTCAGATAACTGCGCAGGTCAAAATAAAATAAATACATGCTTGCTATGTATCTTTATGCATTGCAATTTTTAAATGTTCCTAGCATTACACAGAGACTTTTCGTCTTTGGACATACCCAAAATGAAGGAAATAGTACGCATTTTTTAATCGAAAAACAAAATGCAGGCGAGCTTCGAAAGCAGTAGCTACTTACATTTGAGCACAATGGAAGATCAATGGAAGATCATACAGGAAGATCATATAGAAAATACTAGAACATACCAGTTTGTGAAAAAGTATAGATGAAAGTATGCATTTATTGAGAATTTTTGCATTTATTGAGAAAAATTTGTTCAGAATTTTCCATTCATGGATGTTCTGGTTTGGTCAGCGTCCAAGGGTCGTAAAATGCCAAAATTCTATTTACATGTACTATATCCGTTGATTCATTTTTCCAGAAGCCTTCATTCGCTACATACTCTACTTCAGAATATTTTCCAATAATTTCGTATGGTCCAAAATATCTTACTGGTAGATTTTTACTTTTCCCGTATGTTTATTAAACCAATTTTACCGATTGGCACTGTGCAATTGAAGCTATGAAGATAAACTTCAATTTCAAAAAGATGGGACGAATTATATGTGCCTCGTATATAGTAAAATAGATATGTAT